>JAQBSW010004637.1:0-66703 GCA_029291075.1 Eudiplozoon nipponicum
CGGTCTAATGGTCGAATTGCCTCTTCTACACTATATAATTCCTAGTTTATACTGACATATGCAAGTAATTAATGGGTCAGGTGCTTATAACAAGACCGCAAATTTGATTATAGTAAATTTTATCACCGCCCGCACAGTCAATGTTCGTTTAATTATATAAGAGTGGATAATTGCAATTTTTTCGAGAATACTAAACTTCGCTTTACAATCTTTCATTTATATACATTCTGGGTTCTCATTTGATTATGATGGTGGCAACAAATCTGACTCGGTTTTACTTCTTTTTCTTGCTTGGCCTGATTAGTAAGTGTGCATGCGTTTGTGTCTGTGAGTTTGCCTGTTTGCATATAAATTTCTTTCTCGCTTTGCTAAAAAGTGATGTCCGAGATCTGGTCATTCTTGTATTGATGGCTTGAGAGTTAACCAACTGTTCGCATTGTTTAATACAGTTTGTTGGTTGAGAAATAATATATATGCAAGTATGTATGTTGCGAACCTAGTAACAAATTAGTTAAGTTGTGACCAGAAGGATAAACGAAAGGCAGCATGAACGGAAAGTATAATCTCATGCACATTCGTTTCGTGCTTACTGGCGACTCATCAGTAGGAGCCGGTATTACCCCCTTTAACCACTATATATTTGGTAGAAGAATGTGGAATAATAGGACGGTACAATCTCCTAGACGAATGTGTAAACCTGCAATAGTGAAGCTAACATCACATAAAGTCTACGACAATGCGACTTCAACGCTAACTCACACTATATAATATATATATACCGAGTCTGTAAAGGATACTAACACTATGGCTATTGTGTTAGTAACCGATACTAACATTATTGTACCGAAAAGGTACATGGTACTAACACTATGGTTTCAGGTCGGTGCATGGGTACTAACAGGATGGATATCAATGTATGCTATAGTTCACCGAAATTGAGAATTACAACTACTTCTAATCACCTGTTAGTCCAGTAATCCATACACTCTGGCCTTGATCGATATCAGTTATCACATTTCGTGGTAAGCAAGATCTGGTCATTCTTGTTTTGCTGGCTTGAGAGTTAACCAACTGTTCGCATTGTTGGCTGTTATGTGTACGAATGCTATTCTTCCGAGTGTAGTGAAGAAAAACAAAAATACGGAACAATGGGAAACGAAAGCATACACTCGGAAGAATAACGTTCGTACACGTAACAGCCAACAATGCGAGCGGTTGGTTAACTCTCAATCCATCAATACAAGAATGACCAGATTTCAGACATCACTTTGTAATACAGCGAGAACGACCTTTACATGCGAACAGGAACACAAACAGACACAAGCGCATAAACACTTACTAATCAGCCTAATTAAGAAATAGAAATAAAACCGAATCAGATTTGTTGCCACCCACATAATCAAATGACAACCCTGAATGTATATAAATGGAAGATCTTAAAGCGAAGTTTAGTGTTCTCGAAATAATTGGCTATCCAATTTGTTATTAATGTGTTTTTTCTTCTTACTTAGAAATATATATATATATATATATATATATATATATATATATTGTTTTTCCCCTTTGGAAAGTTTAAATTAAGGAATACTCTGTGCATTGGAGCATGTAATTATCATAGAAATGGATTTTTACAACACGATTAAAGAAGGCTATTTTCTTTTTACCACAACTCGACTGGAATGTGCTATCTGGTGCTTTATGTAGTTCATTTAGAAAAGTAACGGAAATGAAAATATGTTGCGCGAAATAAGTGACAAACGCACGTGCAGAGGCGCACAAACAAACAAAAACAATTTTCTAATTTGTATTGAAGGCATTTGAACATTTATTTTGACTATTTAACTTCGCAAGCCACAGGGAAGCTGTATTGCTGATGTTGCCTTGCCCGAATGCTAACTTGGCCAAAATGGTGTTGTGGAGAGACTTGGTTTGCTCCATTTATGTGAGTTTCCCTTATAAATTTACTCATAGTAACTAGGTATTTTCTCTCTCTCTCGTAAATCTCACTAATAATTCGTCTAAAATATTACTTCTGCTGTTATTTATATATTTTTCATTTATGGTTATATGGCAGTGAAACATGAGTCACTTTTAGCTTTTCTATGATTGGGCATGATGATGATGATGATGATGATTTAACTTCATAGAAAATATTTTGCAACTGAAATATTACTCAATACGCAGCTTTGTTTCACTATTTGCTTTGGGCAACGCCTGGGAATCCGAATGGTTGAGGTTTTACAAACAGTTGCTTTGATTTTGCAAAAAAATTCCCCATTTTTACAGCTGTGTGGTTCACGTGCTATTTCTTTGCAACTTTTGTAATTGATATGTCAAACCTACGTTGCTCTCAAAACGGCTATTTTATGTATATACATATACAATATGAGCTTTGATTTTAGGGTGCTTATCCTTCAAATTTACGTTTATCTTAAGTTTTACTTTAGAACAAGCATCAGATTTTGTTAGGCATCCGTGTTGTCACTGTGTTTTAATTCTTCGAATAAATATTTTTGATGTTGCGTCCCCTTTACATGATTTATTAACATATATAGTGCACTCATTGTGATAGGCTTCACTGCTTTTTGTTGCTGTTTATATTTCATTTTTGCATTGATTAATCTTCGTGGATACCAGTTTGCTAGTAAAAATGTTCTGAGCACTGTCAGTTCTAGTTATTGAAATTCCTCTGAACAGATTTACTTTATTTTGATGTTTAAATTGCGTACCAATTTTCTTTATTTAGTAAATTCGGACTATACTGTAATGATACCCATTGTCTTCTTTAAGAATGTAGATTTATCAAGTGAAAGTCATGCATCATACTGAGTGATTCCCCGTTTGCAAACGAATTAAATATAATTTCCCGTGCTTTTAATATATTGAAGTTAGTTATTTATTTTGTGATTTCCATTAATGATTGGGAAAGTTTCATTGGCATGCCTAAGATTTAAGTGATGGTATTTTTTAATTAATGATTGCACATTTGATATATACGAATTGAAAATGTAACATCTGTTAGCAAAAATTCTGAAATAATATCTATCGCCATGCGATGGACAGGCGAAATATTGTCTAGTTAACTTGGATTGAATATCCTCTGCACAGCTGTTTAAGAGAATTTTAAAATGACTAATGGGTATAGATAATCATGTGGAGTTAATATAGTTAAATTTATAAAGAAAAAGGGCATATTTTGTCAATAGAGATGCTTGTGAACAGATTCCATACGTCGAACAATATCGTTTTCCTATTCTTGACATGGTGCGATTTGAATTTGTTCGCGAAATAAATGGAGTCATGAGCATAATTTTTGACATGCACTTTGTTTTTGCTGCAGGATTATTTTCAGTTTCCTTGTGAATTGAGGCAGGCATAACGAATAAATCGAAAAAAGTAACAGCGATGTTGCATCAAGTCAAAGGACTATATATATATATATATATATATATATATATATATATATATATATATATATATATATATATATATATATATCTATATATATATATATTGGTTCTACCTATTAAATGGGACGCACATTACGAAATATTTATTCAATGAATTAAAAAGCAGTGAATACTCGGATGAAAAATTTTAATCTGATGTTTGTTTTTCTACCAAATACCTGCAATCGCAAAATTCATATTATTTATGTGGGATTTGACCGCATTTTTCTTTGTGGACAAAATGCGGTCAAATCCACAATAAAAGTGAACAAAACGGATCGTTTAAAATGTATTCATATTATTTGCTTTTTCACATGCTCAGTGCCCCTTGTAGGCAGGAGTGGCAGATTAATTAAGAAGCCCATTCATTAACATTTTATACTTAATAAGACCTACAACGGAGAGATTTTCCGCAATAACCGAACACATTGCTTTTAAAATAATACTGCAAACAAGGCGATTTCCATTTAGATACTGTTTGTTGCGGAGAGCTAATGTATATGCAATTGTGTATTGCTTGTTGCGCATCTAGTAAGAATTAGTACAAATATGACCAGAAGGATAAAACGAAGACAGAATGAACGGAATTTATAATCTCATGGACACATTCATTGGGTGAGGAATGAAGGTATAGAGCGTAATGCCGGATTCTATTGATGAGTCATCAGTAGGCACGAAACGAATGTGCACATAAGATTATACTTTTCATTCATATTGTCTTTTGTTTATTCTGCTGCTCATATTTGAACTAATTTGTTACTAGATGCGTAACTCCTAGTACACAATTGTGGGCATAGAACAAGGGAAAATCTTGATCCAACGTCATTTTCAGTCAATCAGCTGATAAAAGGCTCAAAAAAGAAGAGACAAGTGAGAACCCATCAGTCGAAGCCAATAAGCAGAGCAACTGAAAACGATAAAAATTCAAGATTTTACCGACCTAAGAGTGCTATCTATTGTCCCGCACAAGATAAATGCGGTCAAATCCACAACAGTTGCGATTTATTGTAGTTTTAGAATGAAAGGAATGAATAGAAGCTGCGTATTACATAAATCAGCGATTGTGCAATCCTTTCGTTTAAGTTAATTATACGAAAGAACTTTTTGCATAACTGGAGGAAAAACGGATGAATTGTTCACAAATTTAAATACTCCTTGATCGCATGTACGGTGATGAAAATTATTTAAATAAAAATTGCGTGCTTGACATAAGCAATAATCTTATATTTTACTTAAATAAACAATATCAAATCACGCCTGATTTGTTCAATAGAAGATACTGACGTAAATGTCTTCCTAAACCTACCATTTAGAGGCAACCTACCAGTGGCAAAAATAGCGCGCCGGTGAAAAATAATTATAGGGTAATATTGAACTAATATGATAGATAAAATCACCTCAAAACACAGGGAATCATCAAACTCGACGATAAGGATTAATTGTCAAATTTCTTCAAATCATTCGTTATTTATAAATTTGCAGGTATCTTCTGTCAAACTTAATTCGGGTCTATGCAAGAAGGGTTAATAGACGGACATTTATCACCGAAATTGATTTTAAAAGATTTAGCGGATTCAGGAATATCAGTGATTTCAGACAATATTTTATAGACGGGAACCCGACCAGTTTATCAAATTGTTCCGTTCTTCATAAAGTGAAGTCGTAGAAAATTAATATTAAAATACTTAAATATGAGGTGATGTAAAGTAATGCAACTTATCTCCAACCCGATTGAAGGCGCGCAATGACGGAAATTTAAACTTTTCATAACATATCTTATTATTTGGTGTCCTCTCTTCAAGTGTATTTTAGTGGGTATTGATTTTAATCTAAAGTTCCAACTAGCTATCCAGAACTTCTTATTGTAATACAGACGTCATGCCACCTGCGAAAATTCTATTGAATTGAAGCCTAATGCATGGATATATATATATATATATATCGTCGTTATAAACTAAACGTCGCATAAGTTAGCAAAAAAACTTTAAAACTAGACTGATTTTGGTGTTTTTGGACACACCTCAGCAGTTTCCAGCACTGCTACGACCGGATTTCCTACTGAAAAACGTTCAATTCTGATTCTTGAAATTCACTTTCTACACCACTGAGGACGCGAATTAAAGAATACTTACAATAAATTAGCGTCATCACCACGAATAGCAATACACAAGTAATTAGTAACCAATGCTTCACTGGCATATGACAATAAGAAAAAAGATTATTATTTAAAAAAACTGAAATTAATAAAAGCAAAAAGAAAAATTATATCTATTTTAAAAGAGATTTATTTATTTCAGGGATCTAATTCATATGAATATTTTTAAAAAGATAGCATACAGAAATGGGGCATACTAAATCTCAGCACAACTTCAATATGGCCAAATCAGCTTTAAGGCAAAGCAACATCAGCTATAGAAATTTCCGGCTTGACGATCGATGGGAACTAGCTGGTCTACCCGGTATTGATTTCATGAACCTTACCGGGTATGATGGGATACAGCCATAATCGCATTTAATAAGAAGCCTCTAATTTGGTTTAACTACGCAGTAACACTTAGTGGCCACTGGTATCTGGGCAGAAAGTGCTCATCAGCCTCGGTTGGCACAATATCTAATAGAAGGAAAACTCTGAACAAAAACCATCTCCACTAGAAATGGCCAACCTAGTATTCTTTTGATATAAACACTTGAGCTATTACGCACATACTTTAGTCGGTATACATACTATACAATACTCATTTTATACTGTCTGAAGCATGTAAATAATAAATCAGGTGTCTATATCAAGATCGAAAACGTGATTGAAGTAATTTTTATCACCGCCCACGCCACCTATGTTCGTTTAGTCTTTCTTTTAGTATGGTTATTGTGCGTATCACTCACGATTTACTGATCTGAGATTATAAGACAGACACTATGCTACCTTTTTTAGTGATATTATATATATATATATATATATATATATATATAGCGTATGTATGTATGTATGTATGTCAGTGAGTGGTGAGGGGGACACCACTTGTACCAAATTCCCAAAAACTCCATGAAATGTCACATGGAGCCGGCTTATCCTCCAAAAGGAGTCAGCCGCAGTAAAGTAAGTATGTATGTATGTATAAGATCTAGTAGTATTGCATGAATCAGTGGTACATGCTTGTGGAATTTAAGTATGCCTCAGACCTATATATTATTTTGGGCGGAAGCACAAAATTGCCAAACTAACCAGTTTTATTGCATTTTCGGTGTCCTGATCATGTCCACCATCTTGATAGTTCATCATTCTTGTTTTCTGCATGAGCTAGTTTAACTCATTTTGTAATATGTCATTATTTCACGTCGAAATACTAATTGGAGTGGGATAGCAAGTTTATGATCATCTTTGAATTGAAAATATATTACGTGCATTTTATTTTTACTAAAAATCTTAGCTTCTTGTGATTATGATTTGGATCCCCATTTGGTCATATTTAAGCTAACAATTCACTAGGTAATCAATGCTTAATACATAATTGCATATATTTTCTCACCGCATTTAAAAATCTGTAGCTGTTATGTTTCGTTTAATGATGTCATCATTAACAAAAAAGTGAGAACTTTTGGCGAACTAGAGCAGAGTATAAACATTTGTTAGATTAGCAGGTGTTCTGAATGGTTGCTACTCTCAGTTTTAGTTTAATTTAGTAATCGTCAATATCACATTGTTGATATCTTTTAAAGTTAGGTCCATATTATATATAGTGAGGTGGCTTTAAAATCACTTTGTTAAACGCTATAAAGTTGACTTTTCCGTCTGCTTTGAACATGTATGTATGAGAGGTGTCATCGCTTAATTTTCCTGAATTTCTTGATCAAAAATACTGTGAGTTTGGAGCCTAAAGTCGGCTCCTAGGTATGAGTCACCAGTAAGTGTGAAACGTATGTTTACATGAGATAAAATTCTTTGTTCATTACAACTTTCGAAAATCATTCAGGTTCTAATTTGATCTAACGCGTTACTAAGTACGCAATATCTAATACATTAATGCGATTATGTTGCCTAAGTTTAATTTTTTAAATCCGTTTAGGAGGACAGAATAAGGTTGTAGTCAGGGACGGATCTAACCTTGTGGCAATAGCCACCTTTAAGACAAATAATGAACAAAGAGTCTTATCTAGGGCAGACACTATTTCAACAGAAATTCCTCGCAGAAGCGCCCGTATAAGAATGAAGCAGAATTAGGCATAATTAAGTCTCGTCTGGACGATACGCTGATAATAAACACAGACGACATACGAGTACATGGACCATCCAATATAGGTGGACACAACAAACCTTACTTAAACAACTCAGAAATGAGGCCACCTAGAACTCTGCCTTGCTGGTACATCATGCCAAGTAAACTATGGGGCAATTGTACTGAAGTCATTAGCGTATCACTTTAGAAAACTATCAAACCTCTACCAGCAAAGGATAAGGAAATTATAAAGAAAATAGCTGCTAGAAATCTACACCATGGTTGCTACTGAGCACGATAGCTAGCCATATCGCCCAGGATTTATAATGATGAACACGTGAGTCGTAACTAGGTAGACGAAATTATCATGAACTGTAGTAATTAAATACTTAAGATTGTGAAGAGCAGGTATATATGCCTCCAACGACTTCATTTATTACTTTTCGTGGTTATTATGAAATTGGATGAAATATAATAATATGATGAAACCAAAATATGTGCGAATGTGTTCCATGTATGGCATACCTAGTAAAAAGTTAGTTCAAATACAACCAGAGGGTTACGCCAAAGTCAGCAGGTAGAAAAGGCGTGATCTCAAATACACGTGCGCTTCCAGATTATTGAGCACTTTCCATTTGTAACCGTCACTGCGCCCACTATTTTTTATATTTGGTAAAAAAATGTGAGATAGATTAACGATTCGTTCTCCTGCACGTATGTTTATTAAAGCAACGACAGAATCAACTTCGTATAAAATCTTTGGCAATGCGACATCAAAGTCAACTCGTTATGTGATGAATCCAGGATTTTTTGTGTTTCGAAGCTATGTAATATTTATCTTCTGGTGTTTCTAGCTAGACTTCCGGAGTGCATTATCAAAAGTAGTTCCATACTCGCATAAATTGTTAACAGTAAACAACGAGTAACTCTCCACTTAGTCGCCTTTTTAGAATCCACTTAATCAACATTTAGTTAATTTCAGTTTTCATCAAACACGCATACACACATGCACATACATATACTTGCATACATACAATTAGATACCCCTATAATCATCTACTAGGGTAATAACGCTGCACTTGTTTTCACAAATTACGAGATAAATATTGTTATAAAGTCGATTGATCAATCATTTTAGACATTAAATTTGGTTAATTAACTAATGCCAAGTTTACACATAAATATATACCAAGCACTCCTCTGAATATGTTCCTAGGTAGTAATTCTATGCATGTAAAGCAATACAAGATCATAGACAAACAACAGTAGTTTGAGTAATTGTTGAAGTTGCTTTCTCCAACAGGAGAACTTTTTTACGCATATCCTAACACACAAGTCCTACCTCTCAACTATCAATGTATAATCGTGTTAGCCGATACATGGATTAATTTCGAATCGTTGAATATGTAACAAATGATGTTGATTTGCGAATTGGTAATGAACGCTAGAGTGCATTGAGCTCGCTACCCGCTAATAAAATTGATGAACTGAAAGAAATCAGAAAATTTAAAAATTCATTAAATTAAGGATTGCGTTTGGAATAATAGAGCTTGATAAGGAGAAACAAATAAAGGTATAAATGGAGTGTTCGAGATCACGCCTGCATAAAAAGACACTTTCAGATTAAATTCAGAAGTATTTCGGTGGATAAATTGCATTGAGGTTCTATTTCTATCAATTCCTAAGAATTAATCAACGCAAATGTGCGACTGTAATTCAAATTAAAAGAACAGAGCCGCATATCATTAACTATTCTATCGCGTTTCACTCTGATTTTTTAATTCCTCCGATTAATCTAATCTTCTCTTCTTGCTAATGGAGAGTGCTTGATTGAAGTGTTTATAGGAAAAATAATACTTCAGGTTTTATTAATCATTTTTATGCGAATAATCCTTATGGTATGCAAATAGGCATTTGGAATTGTATGAAATTAGGAAGTCTTAGAATAGCTGATTTGAAATATAGACACGAGGAATTGAGAAAACTTAATAATTTGTTCAAAGAAAATGGACACCTACAGGAATTGATGTGAACAACAATAGACAGAGCAATGAAGAGATTTTACGACGATTTAACACGTTTAAGCACAAACCAAAAGATGACAGTAGAATCTTCGTAATATCAAACTCTAAATTGAGTAGGAAAATAAGAAAGTTTTGAGAAAAAATTAATATTACAACTGTATTGAACCAAATGCTCAACTTAGGCATTAAAATACCAACCAAAAAAAGCAGAATAGAGCACTTGAACACATCAGAGGTATATTAAATACCGTAGTTAAAGAGCGTCTTGTCTAACGTATGCAGGAGAAACAATGCGCCCAATTAAGGTAAGAAGGGAACAACATTAAAAACAGCATTAAAATATTGTCACAACATGAAATTTGACTGAGCTTTACACTCACGAGAATCTTGACGTAAGATATTTAAGAAGGTTATAAGCATGTCTCCACACGTTGCCGCAGTAGACTCACCGGGCTATCCAGAGAATCGGGTTAAATGAAGTCAACGTGTAATAATACGAACGAAACAGGAGTCGAAAAATCGCTATCACAAATCTACAGCCAGACATCCTCCATTAGCACGAAAAGAAGTTTAAATGTTTCAGATGACTAAAATATTCAGTGTAAAGTGTTAGAAGTCTGCTAAAATAGCTAGTGTGTATATATATATATATATATATATATATATATATATATATGGATCTCGACTTTTTAACGAGCTCGCAACCTTAGTTTGAATAATTGTTATCACCAGGGCGCAGACAATAATGGTTTAATTATAGAAATTAATGACTTTATTTATCTAACTAATTGAAATTAATTTATCTACCGATTAACACGATTGTAAGTTGAGGTTTCGAGTGATTGGATTCATTTGAGTTCAGATGTGTGTTAGTAAGTTCAGCGGCTAAAGAAATCAATTTAGCAAATTAATAAAACTGCTGCTTGTTTATAATCTTGTATTTTTTTGCATGTATAGATGTAGTAATTTAAGAACATGTAGAGAGATTAGTTAAGTCAAGATTGCCATTTTAATATAAAAACCGGCCCAATCGTATGCATATATTTGTTATTATAAATAGGCGTTGTAAATTGTAGAAAAGGCAATTCATTAAGTAGACCGGTTTTGTCCTTATTGCGAACTGTCCAGTACTGTCCGGAATTTGCCGTGGACAGTGCTTGAATCTGGGCATGTCTGCTTCGGAATCTGGTGCTCTAACCACTGAGCCACCCTCCTGCTGGCTAATCAGAATTTTCACTTATATACTAACTAATGTATTCTGGTATGCGTGCCCAGGTTAGAGCTCTGTCCGCGACAAATTCTGGACAGTACATATTTGTATGTATGCTTATACTTAGGTGATGAATGAATGCTTGATTTTGTTAAATATTGATTGTAAATAGTATTAATGTTAATTATATGGGTTATAAAAGGTTGTGTTTAGGAAGAAATTTACTTGTATTATGTCATTGTGTCTTTTGTGCTCCCCTTTTTTGCGAGTTTGATACTGTGATAGTGAATCTAGATTGCAGTTGACTTCCTCATCATCATTTTGATTTTCTTTTTTTGAACCTTGAGCTATTGTGCGATTTTATTTGGATTAAGTGGACTACTCAGATAACCTGCGGGCATAATTTCGTTATATACTATTTAGTTATGTTTTCCTGATTAAACTTTATATTACATGTATGTATTTGCGGTACTTCTATTTTAATTAATTCATGAATTAGTTTAATCACTCAGATGGACATTACGGCATAGGAGGGAGTTATATTTCTTTCTTTGTACTTCCTTTGCTAGTATGTATATAAGTTGTGTACTTTTGTGTGAACTGTACTTTCTTAACAAAGTAATTATTGAATTTTGGCAGTTTCAGAAACATAGGTTTCTGTGAGCCTATACCGTTAATTGAGAATTATTTTTTGCATATGCTATACGATCAGGCAATATAAGTAAAAAGGTTTTTCTATTCTTGTCTCTAAATTTAATAATAAAGGCCATTTTTTGGTCTGTACTTCATGGAAACTGGGAGCCAGTCATACTAGCCGGATTGTGTGAGCTGGACCGACAGTAGAAGGGAATGAGTCTAGATTATAGAAATCGTACTATAAGAACAAATCGGCTATGGGATGATTGACCAATTTGTGGTGGTTCAACACTACAAGGACAGCCTGAGATTCGAGCTCGTAACGGGAGATGAAAAAAGTGCGTCTAATAATTTCAAAAGCACAAGATTCATCGGAAGATGAGTCTGCTCTTCCTAAAGACGCAATCCTACATAGGACAATTTCGAGTTTACCATATAATTAAGTGAAAATTGGTTGCGCGGGCAGTGATAACTGTTATTTAAATCAAGGTTGCGATCATGAAACAAACACCAGTCCTAATATATATAAATTTGTCAGTATAACCTAAGCATTTAATGACGTAGAAAAGGAAATCATCCAGTAGACCGGTTTCGTCTTTTATTATAATCAAGGTTGCGAACTTGATATAGACACCTGACCCATTAAGTAAATCCATTTGTCAGTATAAACTAAGAATTGTATAGTGTAGAAAAGGCAATTCATCCTTTTTGTCCTTATTAGGAACCCATTACATACAGGTTAGAGCCTTGTCGCAGCCAAGTCTGTACAGAACGTGAAATGTTCTCAATAAGTACGAAACCGGTCTTCCGGATGAATTGCATTTTCTACGTTATACAATGCTTAGTTTATACAAAAGAATGTATGTATAAAATGTGACCGGTGCTTATAGCACGATTGAACTATGTGTTGTATATATCGATGCGGTAGAGTCGACCATCATAACCCATAGTAGAACGCTCCCTTATTATACCGCCTAAATATTCCCTTATGGATCTGCCACAATTTGATTTTGTCATTTCGATTTTTAATGTGATCTCATTTTCACGAATATATATGCTATAAATAATTTTTTAAATCTTTTTGATTTTTGCATTTTCCTTCTAATACATGGAATAAAACCATAGAAGTAGATAATTAGATTCGCTTGCATGTGTTTGCACAGTTATAATGCGCACCGTAATCATCATTTGCATAATAATTTATCATCACATTTTTATGTTTTTTGTCATTTACCCCATCCTTCTTTTTTTCGTTATCCCGTCTTCATTTTTTGTGCGTTATTCTCCCAAGTACACCTAATTGTATATCATATTCTGTTGTTGTTGTGCTGGTGTATTGGCATTAGTGTATGTCTGCTCAGCCGTATGCTTGCCTGATTATGTTTTAACATGATTTCATACGTACGCGATTCCTCTGTACGTTTGATCGCATAAGTGCAATCTCCTCGCCATAACACATTTCATACTCTGTAATGCATAACTTTTTAAATGTTATTGTGAATTTCATTACATCAGCGCCTGTTGTTGTTAATGGTCATCTACGATTTTAATTTCAGTGTGTGTTTGTCTAATCAATTCTTTTTCCGATTTACACTACCACGCGTTGTCAATTTTTTTAATATAAATGTTATTTTGTTGAGCTTGCTATTTTTTTTATGCGGCAACAGCTTGCTTCTATGAACACGGTAATTATTGCTATTTATCCACGCTTAATATTCACTCGATCTCTTGTCCACTTAAATTTAGTGCTTATTCAACTTTGCTGTTGAGACTTGCATTGCTTTCACTTATAAGCTCGACGAGGTGTCTTCTAGTTCAGCTAAATTTCTGTTTCAAATCTTTGCTGCTATTACGAAGATGACGCGTTGTGGCGAAACTGCGTGTTTGACTGTATTTTTAGGCGTTTATGCGTGGACTTTATTACATATCTAACTCGTTAGTACATAATTAAACGTACATTGATTGCGGGGATGGTGATAACACTGATTTAAATCAAGATCACAACCTTGATTTAAACCATTGTGAGTATATTTGTATTTCTTTGTAGCATTGTTCGGTTGTTTACTACATTTGCTTGCATGCTTTGACAATACATCTGTCCGTTAAGATAACTTACTGTTTCAAATCTTTGCTGCCCTTTTCAACAACACACCAAGATGGCGCGTTGTGACACCTGTGAGTCTGTGAAACATAAGTGCGTGTTTGGCTGTATTTTTCAGCGTTTATGTATGTGCTTCAATACTGATCTCACTCATTGCAAGCATCCTGATATCTGTATGTAACATTGCTTGGTTGTACTCTGTACTCGCATGTGTTGACCGTGGTGTGTTTGTGACTGCAGGCACAACTGAACGCGTTTGCTTAATTAGTGGTCCTCAAGGGGGTGTAACCACAGTTCACAACTACATCATTGAACGGATTATGGAGAAACCGGATCCAAACGTACAGCCGAATGTTGAAGGCAGACTCAATGTGGAACGGCACAAACAGGTCGGTCCGTTGTACAAAACAATTTCTTCCAAACATTCTCCTAGGTAGTGTTTATTTTGTTTGGTGCAGAAAAGTGTTGAGTCTTCTCGACGAGGTTTGTATTTACGTAAATTTGAGAGTTGTCTGTTTACATATTTCAACGTGCTCTTATATGCTAATGCTGGCGATCAAGTTATTGGCCAACAAACGCAACTGATGAATTGCATCCGCTCTATAAAGGTCTGCTATTCGTGAGAAGCTTAGTTAACATTTGAGGCTAATATTTCGTTAACTATTAGGAACTTTTCTCATGCGTTACATTCTGGTTCTTACTTGGTTGGCTTTTATACAATAAATATGGTAAGCATGACATCGGCACATTGATAGGCTTTACTATAAATCGATAAGACGAAATGGGTTATCTAGCTAATCTGTGTTATACTGTAGCGAGAGGACGAATTTAAATTAACAACGATCCAGGTCGCCTACACCATCACTGTTTAAACTAGAGTTCTTAAT
Source organism: Eudiplozoon nipponicum (assembly GCA_029291075.1). Taxonomy (NCBI): domain Eukaryota; kingdom Metazoa; phylum Platyhelminthes; class Monogenea; order Mazocraeidea; family Diplozoidae; genus Eudiplozoon; species Eudiplozoon nipponicum. Next base: position 14,522 of record JAQBSW010004637.1, read on the forward strand.
TTTAACAACATCATATAATTCCAATGAAAGCTCCTTTATTAGCAATATTCAGCATAGGAAATCTGGATAGATTTTGAAATTCTAATCGTATTGTTATTGAATACGCCTTTTCTTTTGGTAACTTTCTGTGAAACCCACGTTTCCAACAAAAAAAAGACAGGAATAACTTGCAATGTGTAACATTTCGAATTAATATGATGAGGAGGAAGTGAGAGCGTTACATTCTAGTGTGCTTATATTAACCGCAGTATCGAACATGTAGACACATACTAGCAAACAGTCCAGTTTGCAGTGATACAACCTGACCAATGTGGCAAAAAAAAGGATTAAAGCTAGCTTTATTATCCCTATATTACCAGGACGCAATAAATTTAATTGAAAAACAAATAAAGCATGCGAAACTGGGTATTGCATAATCACCTCATCTGTGTTGTGAATAGCGCAGAATTGTTTTCACTCGCTTAACTTAGTGGAAATATTTCTGACACCTTTTTCGGTATCCTTCATCAGTTCACCATTCATCACATGATTTCGGATCATCATTATCATGCACAGCAATAAATAAGCCACTAATAACTAATGTTTCACAGCCAAAAAAACTATTTCATAAAGTGGCAAAAAACAAGAAAAAAGTTTAAAAAATAATAATCAGGACAAAAATAGTAATTTAGACAAAAATTATTCAAAGATATTTATTTATAGGCGAGAGGATCATGTTAATATGAATATATTTGCTTAGATAGCCCACACATGTTAGCCACCCTAAACTTCTACACAACAACGTTATGGCCAATTAGCTTTAAGGCAAGACAGCCTCAGCAACACGGCTTCGTTGTTCATGTTTTCACTGTCTTCTGAGCGAACTTATAAAGTTGAAACGCGTATAAAACGCGAATTTTATTCAGTTTTTAATTTTTTTCTTTTTAAAAGCGGTTTCTTTGAATTTCAATCAATTTGGAATCTGACCATGAATCAAATATCGAAGTAGAAATATACACTTTTTGCGAAATGCTGCAACACCGGAAGATTAACTTACAAAGATCTGGGGTAGTGTGATGCATTTTAGAAAATAGGTCAAACCAAACTATTGACTTTCAATGAGTTTGCTTTTTTACATCTTAGTTCAATGAATTCGAATCATGTTCCATTTTGAATTAATTGATTTCACATCACGGTTTATCCATGCCAAATCGTGCAGTTTGAAGTTAATTTGTCGGTGTGTGCCTTGCACAACGGGGAAGAACACGCATGAAATTTCACTATTTTACTAGCCAGATCGTGTCACAATTTGCACTGAATTATCACTGACCAAATTAGGTTGTAGTTTTCCTGAGGTACTGAGCAGTTGTCGACATGCTTAGTGAACCTTTTTAAAGTTCATTGATAACTATCTTACCCAACGTTTCTCCAATTGCAGAAGCCATAGTTTTCCAAAGTCACAATTTTTTAAAAGGTATAATTCGTTCGATTATTTCTTCCATATTTGTAGTTACCCTTCAAAGGTACTAATGAACATTTTGTGTCGCTGACTATTTTGGTAATATAATTAAACGAAAATTGGTTGCGCGGGCGGTGATAACAATTGCTTTTATCAATGTTGCGATCTTGATATAATCACCAGACTCATTAATTACTTACATAGGTCAGTATAAACTAAGAATTATATAGTCTAGAACAGGAAAATCATCCAGTACACCGGTTTCGTTCTTATTGGGAACTCAAAACGTACTGGCCAGAATTTGCCGCGGACAGGTCTCGTACCTGGGCACGTCTGCTTCGGTATCTGGTGCTCTAACCACTGAGCCATCCTGCCGCACACTACACTGCACACAATTTTCAGTTATATACTAACTAATGTAACTTGGTTAGTCTTTTTTATTACTTTAGATGGAGTTTATATGACATCCGTTTGGACCCAAAGTTCCAACTTGTCGCAGATTATCAAGACTGGTTATAGTAAAAAAATTATTAAAAATTGAAGTGTTTTGATTGGTACATAGTGATTCTAGAACATCTGTTTTATCATTCCCAATTTATTGTTTTCATAACGGTTAGCTAAGGATAACTAACTATTTCACAATATAATCATCCATATTTAGGTAGAAAGTCAGTTTAACTTACATATAAATGAAGAATTAAAACTCTCGCGCAGTTGACAGAAGAATCGGCACTGGCCAACAAACACTGGAAAGCCATAAATGATATCGCTTTCTATTTCTCTCTTGAGCTCATGCTGTTTATAAGGAATATTCTAAAAGTTATCGGTAGAATGAATGGAACATCGTATTTAACCCGAATTCATAAGCAAGATGGTTTTACTCAATTAGTACAGGCAAGGTTCATGACGACAATGCCAAAATGACAAACTGGCGCCGGCCGGTTATCTGACAGCAACTTGCCATCTTTTGTTAAGGCAACAAATATGTTTCAATTTTCAGAAGTCCTAATCCACTAAATGTCAAAATAATTTTCAGAGTTTCAACAACTATTTAAATAAAGTTAAGATGAACAACAGACCAACCATTTTAATTAGTCACACGGAAAATCCGCTTTTCTGCTAAAGTTCAATGTTTGAGGGGCTACTGTGGGCGAAAGCTGAAAAATGTTAATGCTCGTAACTTAATAGAAATTGTGCAGCCGACATGTATGCCAGTCTACAAGAACTGAGAGCCACATATCGATTTTATCGTCCCTTGTGTATGCATTGCGGTTTGTTACCCGTTAGTTAATTTGCCATTGTATTGTGATGATGACTGTGGAAGATTGGAGCACATCAGTGCGTGTGAATTACGGTAGCTTTGCTACGTTGTACAACTAGTTAAAATAATAATGGTGGCCCCCTTTCCTGGTGTACACAAACATTATTTTAATAATCTCATTAGTATGCAGAATTTCACTATTCCAAACCGTAATAAAATAAATTAATTTTATTCGTGTATTATGCATTTTCACCTTTTTACAAATTTGTCTTTATAGGACCAGAGGAACATGCTGAAGTCAACTTGAGCCACGTGTTATTCCATTTAAACGCGTTTTTATGTATACTACCTGCTCCTTAGTAGATGCAGGAAAAACGTATCAAATTCACTATATTTGTAGTGATATTGAATCTCATTTTGTTTTAATTCACAATCATTTATTAAATTACGTTATGAATTTTTGCAGAGTACCAGCTCGTATTGATACATTTTGTTCAAGCTGGCTTCAGAATGTCCTCGTGTTCCCACCTGAACTAACGTGTTACTAGTTACGTAACGCGTAATACGTCAAACTGAGCTATCGATGAGCTTTAATCGCAATTTTACATAGTCAAATGCACTTACTTGCGGAAATGTGTTAAATTTCACTTTTGCTTGTGTGTTTGTGTGTGTAATAAGCGTTACGCATTTAGATGCATAGTTCTGTCATTAAAAAAGGAGCAGTTACATCTGCCTTGCATAGTCAATTTCTGTGGCGTATATGTATATATCTCCGACATGGACAGTTTGATTTACCTCCATGAACCACTAACTACTAATTTGTTGTTATTTTTTGCCAAAATGAGCAGGTTTATGATAGTAGCTATGGTTAAATCAGTTATAGTTAATTACTGTCGTCCAAGCTTTTACAAGCTTTATGCATACTTTCGGTCAATTATGCTGAGCATTTTTTCCTTAATGGCTGCTTTGTTTATGCAATTTTGTAATAGGTGTTGCGTGCCTAGTAACAAATTAGTACATGTAGGACCATTGGGGCAAACCAAAGTCAGCATGAGCGGAATATATAATCAAATTTGTACATTCATTTCGTGCTTACTGATGACTCATCAGTAGGAGCTGGTATTACGCTCTATACCACCTGTATATTTGGGTGGTGAATGTGAGTATAGGGCGTAATACCGACTCCTTCGGATGAGTCGCCAGTAAGCATGAATCTGATGTGTAAACTAAATCATTCCTTCCGTTCATGATGTTTGTGGTTTATGCTTCTGGTCCTATTTGAACTAATTAGTTACTAGATACGCAACACCTAATACTCAATTACATATATATATATATATATATATATATATATATATATATATACAGTATCTAACTACTTTGCTTATGCGTGCATGTAAACAGTTTGTGTGTACCATATTTGATTCATGCTTAATGGTAGACAACTTCTGCGTTAGTATACTTGTATCGCAAAGTGGCCAGCAATACATTGCCGAGTCACTGATTAGTAAACCGAATTTCGCGCTATTTTAATATTTGACATATTTTTACATAACAATAAGTGATAAATTTGACAAATCACTCAAACAGTTAAAGCTACCTTACTATGGTTGGCATTGAGGCTTTTGGTTTCCAAGACCTTGAAAAGTTTAAGATAACCAGACAGAAGTATGGGTGCGAGGCTTGAATAGGTGTAAAATACTTCAGAATGTGTATGATTTATTTAAGTCAAAAGACCGAAGCAAAATCTCAATGCATTCTCAATTTCGACATTTGTGCGACATTATTTTAGTAATATGCCCAGTACTCATCGACATAAATATTTCCGCGTATTGAAATATATGACTGATTTCAATAGGGTAATCAGGCTTTAATAGGCTGTATCCGTCTATCCATCACTAAGAAATCAATCTGGAAGTAGCTTTGTAGCCTAAAAGAATGAAACCACTCGCGGTAAAAATTTGGAATGATTTTGTGCCTGTCTTAAGTTAGTCGACTGAAAAGTCGTTAGCAGGTCAGGTCCAGATTCTTTTAATGAATTCGTCACTGCTAAGTACATAAAAGAACTTGGCTTTATCTTTCTCATACTGCGCTATAAATCAACTTACATCAATGTGGCCAAGCATAAAAATCACCTTCTTTGGTAGATACGAGAACTGGTAGCGGTCGACTTCACTCACGATAGGCACAAGAACAATTCTCAGGTGCTCACGAGGTAGCATGGACAATATTGAACTCTTCAATGTACCGTAACTGTTTTTACATGTTGTGGGCGGCTGTTTCTTTACCATACTAGCAATTTCATAACAAATTGGTCAGTACACCTTTGGCGACATAGTTAAATAAATAAAGAGACGAACTGTGATCATCGTCTAAATTGTATGCAACTTGTTCATTTTCACACCAAAATCAAAGTGACATTATTATCACAATTCTGAAGCTTGGAACATCTACACATGACATTTCGTTTTACATAATGCTCATGCGTACGTACATAAACGCGTGAGTAGAGATCTAAGTCTCCAATACAGTAGCTTGCGATAAAGGAGAAAGCTACTATTACGAATTAACGGATCTTGTTTGCTAAAGATTCTCACATATTTCTGCTCATCTTAGCTTCTTATGGTTAGTGAGATTGATCGATATTAACATTATTTTTTTCGTCAAACAAGTGTCAGTTTAATTATTTTGCGGAATCACCGTAAAAGTCTTCCGAGTAGCATGCACTAGCGGACTTTCAAGACACTGTCCACTCAACGCAATTGCTATTCCTTAGCTGGATACGATGTGGATCGCACTTCGAAGAACGACGGGATTATATTTTTTATTGGATATTGCTTCCTGGTGCTTAGTAGTCAAAGGCTTAAGCAAAACTAAGCGTATGAATAGGCTTTCAGAACTAACTAAGCGCCGGAAGCTATTGTCTGTCATCGCCGTTATTTCAGCCGAATATGTAAACATTGTCATTGTAAACATTTAATGACTTAGGACTTTCTGCCAGAAGAATCGAATGTACAGTTTCCAAGTTGGCAGTATAAATTGGCAAAGGCTGCTTCAGCTAGGCTAATGTCTTGAACTTCCTGCCGAAGCTGATCCTTCTGCTGTCATCAAAGATTCTTGGTAATCAAACGATGACGCAATTAAAAAAAACATGAGATTTTGCATTAAAAATAGCTAGAATTGCCGTTTTCTATGCATCTAGATTGAGACCTAACAGGATAGACACCTAATGCTTTTTGTTGTGTTTTGTAGCATTTCTTGTTTTTCCACATACTGTAGGGTATTGGCAGCGTATTAGACATAAGCATGGCACCCACCGCTACGGCTCTTTACTTCAGGTTGCATTAAAGATGCTTCAGCAAACTCGGAATCTAAGACGTAGTTGTTTCAATTTGGAACAATGGTTTTTAGTGGACGAACGCTGGAGTCAATCTCCAAATGTTGAAATAATCTGGAACTGGTGCAATTATAGTTTTTCTTAATTGATTTAACGAGTTTTTGGTTGCCGCTAAGGTTTGTCTAAGGTGCCATCTTTGGTCTTGGTTTGATAACATCCTGCCGGACACAGAATCGAACGCGGTCATTTAGTCTAGAAAGGCGAAATTGTTAGACAGCTGGGCAATATTTCATCAATATGATAAAGAGAAGCTAACTATGGCTAAAGAAAATCCGATATGATATACATTTTAAGGAAGCGAGTTTGCACAACCTGATGTCAACGAACTCACTGTGTTGCTTATTTCGCATTTCTCCTGAATTTAATTCTTTCATCTTACTCTATAATACCAAGTTTTGCCTATTCAATATGTATTTTAAGGTAAGAAGCTTCAGCATATAAGCCCTCTGTAGGTTACAATGAGTTATTGCGCCTTGACAGAAAAATAACTTCCAATAACTGATATAAAATCTCATGAAATATTGGCACAGTATAGAAAAACCTTGTTTATACTAGAATAATTTTTCACAAGATTTTTCCCTCTTCCTTTCCTATCCTAAACTATGTAAAGCATGTTTTGCGAGAAGTTTTGTATACAATACTTTGTCCATAATGTGGATTTGCAAGTGATGACTGGCAAGAAAATACTGTTTCTCGAGTGAAAATAAGTATTAGGGATATGACGTTGTTGATTGAAAGCTTCAGAAGTGGATTTAATGCTGATTGAAAGTGAAATTCTCTTCAAGAAAGTAAAATACTAAGCAAATGATGTTATATTTTAGGTGACATTTGATCAGGCTTTTGTTCAATAATTTAGCAAATTATTTAACTATTGTAGTCGTCATAGTAACAGAATACAGTATAAGTCACGGATATTTTATTGATGCATAACCACGCACAAACGTTTCAGCGAGAACATCATTATGATTAAAGTGAGATGGATCTTGCTTCGAGGAAAAAACATACAAAAAGCAATGAAACGAAGTTATCAAGACCATAACATAACGTATATACTAGGCTAAGGAGATGAAAGGACAATGGCATAACAGGAATGAAGCAAAATTTAGATTTCAATCGTACTGCTTATTGCACACCACCACATCTTGCAGTAAACTCTGTTAACTAAACATATTATGATTAAGAAGTAGGGTTTCAATATACTATACGATCGCCATATGTTTATCCAGATATCATATAAATACTTTAAATATCCATGTACATATACGTGTGCACTAACATACATTATATATATCTGATAAATATATAAACATCAAGTAAGTTAGACCCACTTCAGTGCTCACAAATCACAATGAGTAGAGTATTCATGCCAAATGCATATTTAATTTTCCCTACATCTTAGATAAATATGTAAATATCCATCTATATAGACGTGTACCGCTTCATAACCAGAGCTAAGCCTCGCTGTTAACTCTCCCAGCCTAAGGCAGGTAAGATAATGATTATAAAAATTCGTTAAATAAATCACCACTGAGCATGACTAATGGCCTTATCGCGCAGTGTTTATAGTCAAAAACATTGATGATCTGATGGACCCATTCTGTACTGTTCAATTCCATTGAGATTGACTTCAACTGTCCTTTCCATGTCGAAATCTGTTTCAATTTTGCCGCACCCAAACTGAACAATGGCTGATAAAATGTTGTTCTATCGAACAAACAAACTGAAGGCAAAAATAAAGCTTGGCCGAGTTATAATAAATAATTAAGCCTTATTTGCTGCTTCAACGAGGAGTGCTTATGGATGGGTCCAAGGATAATTTATTTATACCAGCGTTTCTTATTCGTTATTGATGACCTACAAGATCTATGCTTTTTAGACATTGGCGTCCGAACGCCTTTAAACGTCAGAGATTCTCGATTCGAAAGGCCCAAGTCTCATAAGCGTGTAAAATAACTTCTTTTACAGATGTATGATAAATACAACCTGTATAGTCAAGTAAAATACTCGTTTCGCGATACATTACGTAGATATGAAAGGCTATTCTAGATTTTACTATTCTCACATCTACTTCCTCATTAAATTTACTTAGTTATGGATCTAATCACAGAAATACGTAAATTCGCCAAATACTTCAAAACCTTCACCTTGTCGCCGCAACGTTGTAGTTATTAATTGGAGATTCCGTGGCAATATATCAATTAATTGGTGTGAAGTTCATATGGATAGACGGAACGATGACTGTTAATCATTTCAAGGTGGCTTGGGTCGTATCTCAGTTTTCGACTGTTAATACAATACCGTTCGCGTAATCATAGTCAATTAATATACTGCCTGTGAGAACTTTGACGCCTATACCCTGCTCGTATTTAATGGCTTCCACTACATACCTGAGCAGAAATTTATTAAGTGGGCATCCTTGTTTTATGCCATTGCTGGTAGAAAGATTTTGTTATCATTTGTTACAGAAACTGATGCGATCAGAACTGTTTATGTAAAGCTTTCGTATGATATTTACAAATCTAGCGAATATACCAGTATTAAATAAAATATAGAATACGGAGTATAGGCCCATTGAGTCAAATGCAACCTTGCAATCTAGAAAGGTGGTTATTTTTGACGGAAATTGAAATTTTACTATTTAAGAAAATATCTTTAGCTAAAATTAAGAACTTTTCAACGTCGTCCAGTCAAAATTCATCCAATTCGTCTATTAAACAATAATTGATTGCGCGGGAGGTGGTAACAATTCTTTAAATCAAGTTTGCGAGCTTGAAGTAAACACCAATCCCATTGTATTGAACCAGTCGTCGACTGGTGGTAGTTTTGTTATGTTGTTCGACGATTGGTTAAATACAATGGGATTGGTGTTTACTTCAAGTTCGCAAACTTGATTTCGAGAATTATTCTATTGTTTATGATTGACGCGAAGCGCTAAGATTAGATAAGATCACTGTGGCGAATAAATAAGATGCGACGGATTTAAGTTTATACCATGATTGTGAACGCACGAATTACGATTGTATTTTTGGAAGATGAGAATTATGAACAAATTTCTCGAAGTAATCGGTACAGTCTCCCAATTCTATGTATAAAGCAAGAGTATAGTCTTTACGCTACGATGTATGTTAGCACAATCCTCAAATAAGACCGTTAGCAGGTAATAAGAACTCGATGATTTGCAACGTTTAAGAGTTAAGATAGCATTCTGTATGTCTTTGTTTGACGATGGCTCAAGTTAAGCGTTCCTTGTTGTTGATTTAGGCATATGTTTTGGGAATCAAGATAGATTCAGGTTCTTAAGAATAATTTTTTTTTAAATATTCTACCCAATGGTTTTGACAACTCATTTATCGAGTATGTATTAGGTGTTGCGAACCTAGTAACAAATTAGGTCTCAGTTATGACCATATGATAAGCCATAGACAGCATGAATGGAAAGTATAACCTCAATGTCTATAATAATCGTTTCGTGCTTTTCACTGACGACTCATCAGTAGGAGCCGATGATGTCCGCCCAATGAATCCACTATATATTTGATGATGAGAATGTGGGATAAATAGTGACGATACAATATCCTAGACGTAATGTGCAACCTGCAGTACGAGTAGCTAACATCGTATAGTCTCGACAATGCAAGACTTGAACGCTAACTCACTCTAGTATAATATAACATACCGAGTCTGTAAGGATACTCAAAAGTATGATCATTATTGTGTTAAAGTAAATCAACAATGCCAACATTACAGTACCAAAAAAGTATAGTGGTACTAACACTGCTGAGCTTTCTAAGTCGGTATGGTCATAGGTACTCAACATGATGGATATCAATGTATAGCTATAGTACAATCGAAATTAGAGAATTACAACTATTTCTGGAACACCTGTTACTCCAGTATATCTATGTACATTCTGGCCTTGATCGATATCATCAGTTGTTATCACATATTTCGCGGCAAGCATGAGCATCATTGTAAATTCAATATATAACAGTTAATATACTAGTTTTCTGTGAAGAGCTAATATATATAGCAAATATGTATGCTTAGGTGTTGCGAACCTAGTACACAAATACATATGTTAATAATATGACCAGTAACTGAATGTAAACCAATGTAAAGACAGCATGAATGGAAAGTATAATAACTCCTGCACTTCTCTGTTTCGTAAAGCTTACTGGCGACCCATCAGTCGGGAGATTTACTGGTAGTAACAGGTGTTCAGAACTAATGCTATTCTCAAATTTCGCAAGTGCAATGGCAGCTACATAATATCCATCATCGTTGCAGTACTCATGTGTACCGACTTGGAAAACCATAGTGTTTAGTGGCCATGTACTTTTCATGGCGTGAAAATACTATAATGTTGGTATCGGTTAATAACACAATAGTCATAGTGTTAGTATCCTTTACTGTAGAACTCGTATACTACACATATATATAAATATATATACATAGTATATATATATATATATATATATATATATATATATATATATATAATGTATATATATTGAGTTACGTGTGTCTAAGTCGCATTGTCGAGACCATATACGATGTTGGCTACTCTACTGCAGGTATAGTTGCAGATTCGTCTAGGAGTTGTATCGTCCCATATCCCCACATTCCCTGATCCCAAATCGTATAGTGTGATAAAGCGGTGGTAGCCATCGTGGCCCTACTGACGCTTATGAGGCCGAGCGCAGTAAGCACGAAATGAATGCGTATGATTACATTCGCTCCATTCATGTTGTTTCTGGTTTATCGCTCCTCTGGATCACAACTAGAACTAATTTGTTACTATGATGTTCACAACACCTAGAATACATACTTATAGCATATATATTAGTTCTCCTCAACGAACAGTATTTAAACTCACTTAGTATCGAAGTTATAAGACTAGATCGCTGCACGAATATTTATTTCTGGTAATTTTAGGCTTTCCTTTCTGATCTGTTGTGTAATGGGTTAAGTTGGGAAGAAACATCGGATTTTACATTTTGCGAACGCAGTATTCTATCTCTTCTACCATAAAAAGATCTTCAAGATCATCAGCGTTCGCCAAATCGTGCATAAAGTTGAAATCATCTAATAGTTCATTGAATATTTTGACATTTTTGTATGCTTAGTTAGCGCGACTGTGGTGTCTATAGTTTCGTAGAAACCTGCCACAGATTTATAGCTTTTCGAGAATCCCAATGACTAATTTCCATCGTATATAAATGCACATATTGTGCTGATAGCAGGATCTTAGTCTGCATCAACTAGTATGTTCCAATGAATTCTTCAACACCAAGACCATGCTAATCAACGATTTTAGCACTATCTTCATATTTTCGTTGGAAAGGTGGCTGTTTAAGTGCGCTAACTTATATTTGAGTGCTTTATTTATACTGGCTTTCTCATGGTCAAAGTTACTGAAGTGGTAAATTTCACATGCGTATGTATTCATCAATGCATGTAACGGGCTTTGATGGTCCAAGTCGACATGTAGTTTCAAAAACGACTGCATCGAAATTCCTCGATGTACCTATGTCATCTATAACCAATAGCTTTCACCAATATCTTGAATTACCTGATTTCTTGATAAGGCTGAAGTTGAACGCTGAATGTATCACAATGTCTTAGGCATTGCACCTGAATGCTTGCGCTACTAAATTAGCTAAATCTGTGTACTCCCGTGCGTACCACTAAATCTAATGCCTATTCACCGCTGTCGCGTTCAAGCGCTTTTGAGCTTATACTGCATCCGCGTAGGTAAAGTTATTTAGGTGAGTGCACTTAAAACCAATGCTTCCGAATTAATGTGTGTTGTAACTCATTAATAGCAACAAATGAGTGATTTTAGATTGTCCACGCGGTTTTCTCTCGCTTGGTATTAGATTTGCTACTATTAGTTTTCTATGCACAGCATCGAATTGATCCCCTAAGTTTCATATGTACAGTACGCATAGAGTTCGACTTCGAAGACGGCTGAGCTCATGATTCCGTCCCGTTTTCCTCCGAAGGCTATCAAGATCATTCATACTAAACACTGAAATTGAGTGTATGATCTGAACCTTCGTTTGACTGGCAGCACGTATCGATGCGTATTTCCCGTACCATCATCAGGCTAAATCAAATAATCAATACAGTCAGCAGTACATCCTGTTTTCTCGCAAAAACAGATTTAAGCATAAACCAGCAAAATTGGATCAGTATCATCATTTCCATTATTGGAATATCAGTATTATGAATGATGTTGAAGCTCTTGGAAAGAAAAGGCGTGACGAGTCAGCACCCTGGCCACAACGTAAGATCGAATTAGATCCCTATACATGGAAATGGAGATCAATCGTGATCTTCGCTCTCAAAATGATAGTGCAAATCTACTATCCACGAAAGATAACCGTGGATACTCATAAAATATAGACTGATTAACGCACTGCAGCAATCATAAAAGAAAATGCGGTGATTCTTCAAATCAAGTTTGCGAGCTTAGAAATAAACACACAATCCCGACATGTGTATTTAACCAGTCGTCGAACAACATAACACAAACTCGCCAGCCGCAACGCACCTCGACGCGTTTTCGACCTTCCATGATCATCGCGAAATTCGACGACAAACCGACTATCGATGGATCAAAAACCGCATTGAATATATATGAAATCAAAATTTAGATATGCGGCTCTCACTCTAAACGCAGTCTCGCATACATTGAACTTGACTGGAAAATATCGTGCTGCACAATTTCTATTCAATCACACAACATCAATCAGTTTGCAGCCTTTCGCCAATATATAGCAGACATAAAGGCAATACAATGTAACGATAATTGATCATGCGCGTGTGGTGGTAAACAATTCAAATCAAGTTTAAGCGATGCTTGCAGTAAACACCATAATCCCATTGTACTTAACCATAGTCGTCTGAACAACAGAATAAAACTACCGCCAGCCACTATGGTAATTGTAAGGAGCTGGTTTCGATGTAAAAACTGAATATTTTTCAAAAAAGTTGAATGAAGCTACGGGTTTTCGGGATACTGTACTATGAAGAGTTTTGATATACGTCTTCCTCTTGAATAGAAGTGTTCACAGTTATTTAGTGACTCTTTTAGCTTATTTCTACTTGAATCCTGTTTTTTCGTGAAACAGGATATTCTTGTTCGACTCATCACTTTTTCATCGATGATGTTCTTATTCTACTGAAATGTATCGTTTCTAAGCGTGCATCTGCTTGTTTTCACTTTTTCAATTTCTAAAAATGCTTTCTGGTAGCACATACACTTAAAATGTAGCTTTCATCTATTAGTTCTCCTCGATTTACGCATTTTGTTTATTTTTTGAATATCTGAACCAAAAAACAAAACATTCTGCATAGTTTTTTCACATGGAAAATAGCACACATATGTTAAACATGTAACTCTTGTACATTATTAATGTACTTACACAGATGGTTAGATTAGCTATTTCCTTTTAATACTGCTGGTAAGAAAGTGATTGTAAAATGAACAGCCTACCTGCAAATGATATACTTACACTGAAGTGAGCTAATGTCTTTGATTATTGATTTCCTTTTTGTGTAAAGTCAGCAGTATCGTTCAAACACCAATCCCAATGTAGGCTTTAACAAAATCGTCCAGTGAACAACGCAACACAAACTACCGTTATAGTCACACACGTACTCGATGTAGCGTTTCAGCCTTCCATGCTCATCATCAGAGTACGACGGCAAACTGACTAACGAGGATCGAGAAACGCATAATGCATAGCTATATGGAATGACATTGAATTCATAATTTATTTAAAGGTGAATTATTAAGTTGAGGCGTAAAGAAATCCGAAAGCACTATCGCTAACCAACTGATAAAACGATGAGTGCTATTTGATATATTGCATAGCTCTGGTAATTTTTCTAGCCTATCAGTCAGTAAAGAGATTTCGGCGTTAAAAACGGCAGTGCTGTTTAATCTTGCAGTGATTCCAAAATTTATAAATCTTGTTTGACTCTCTTGTAAATCAATTTAATTCACTTCATCTTCTTTCTACCGATTTCCGTCCTAATTCTAAGTTAACGCATATATTATTTCAAGAGCAAAAGTAATAAAATAGAACTAGTAGCGACGAGTGCCTCTTTTATTTTATCAGATTTTAATTACAATTCTTTGTAGAATAGTAATCTTCATATACATACAACATATGGATTACAATTTCAGGAATTAAATTTAAAAAGCACATTGTATTATTTTACAGTTGAACTTCTTCCCTTTCTTCATCTTATTAGCTGTTTTAATCAGGAGAGATAGTACACATGTGACTTAATTTTGTTTAAATAGAGACACAAAACCGTCCATATAATTGTACACCCAATATATATATATAAGTAGAAGTTATATATATATATATCAGTGAAGAATGTTTAAAAATAAGAATATAATCTAAGCACAGTGTTGCATGGGGCTTGGAGACAGTGTGCCACAATAATAATCCAGTGTGTACTTTATGGAACAAAATGGGTTTGAATTTTCTCACAGTTCTGGCAACTGTTTATATTTATTTCGATAGCCTCTGAAGTAAAAAGCATACCTCATGCACCTAACCTTAATTAAATATAGTAGGCAGATGCCGTAGATACAATGTGTATTAGGAGAAAGTGCGCACCTAGTAAACAAATTCTATGTTCAAATTGAACCAGATAGATAAAAACCAAAGTCAACATGAACGGGAGGTATAATCCCTATGTGCACAATTATTTGCATTCTTCACTGAGACGACTCATTGGTAGAGTCGCGTTAGTCATGCTCTTTACCCACCATATATTTGCGTGAGGAATATGGTGCATGAGAGTGACGACGGTACAAAATCTATATACACAAATGTGTGAATCTGCGAGTAGTGAAGCTAACTTCATACAAAATTCTTCGACAATGCGAAATTAAAAGTCAACGAACTATATATAATATATACATGTAGTCTAAATGCAATACAGCTCTATGGCTATTGCGGTCAGTAGCACGATGCTTTTCAAATATTATGGCACCGTAATAAGGTACTATGGTACCAAACATCAATTAGATTCTCAATGAATGTTGTAGAAATTAAATACCAAAACGACGAATTGAATCTATTTCGCAACACCTGTTAGCGCAGCAAATCCACACACTCTGGTCTTGATCGATATAAGTTATCAAAATTTCTCGGTATCTAATTTGATAAATACTAGGCGCGCAAACACCTAATAAATAATTTAATTTATGTCAGTTCTCCGCCACAAAGAAGTATCTAACTGTATATATATTTACATTGAATGATGTCATGAAATATATATTCGATAATATATATATATATATATATATATATACATACATATACATATATATATATATACATATACATACCATGCTCAACACACATAAAAAGTCAAAATGTGACTAATATTTCACTGCCATGGTATAACCATAAGGAGTGATAGAAGCATATAGCAGTGAATTTAGACACGTAAATTGTTAGTAGTAAGATTCTACGTAGTAGAGAGATAGAGAGAGTTTATTGCAGATGAGAGCTAAAGGAATACTCTGTAAGCAATACTACGACGTACATTTATCAGGATAACTCACATGTAAGAAAATGAGGCAAACCAAAACCCTCTCCACAACACATCATTAGTGGCCAAGTTAGCATTCGTAAGGCGACATCAGCAAACACAGCTTCCTTTTGGCTTTCACTTTATCACGTCATAAACCGACAAAACAGTGTGTGTGATGCGTCTTTTGTATAATGGAGACCCAATTAGCTGAACCAACAGCATACCACGAATGTTTGCTGTACAAAAGAATTATGACGCTACAACCGATAGTTCATATCAAAGATCATGTTTACATTAAAGAATATAATTCGCTTTTAGGATTAAGGCAACTAGCGACATCACCTCTGTAGTAACCGAACAGAATTTGTGCGTTTATACGAACTGTCAACTTAAAATCGTCTCGTTAAATCTTAAGAGTTTCAGTTTAGATGACCCTGTGTATTTATCCGTGTGTATATATATATGTATATATATATATATATATATATATATATACACTCAAGATGTTCCGGTGCAGTTTTCAGCGCTGGAGACTTAACGGTTACGCTTATGTATGGTAGTAATCCAGCTCAGAAGTTAAATCTTAGGAAAATATTTTGCATCATATGAAACCCCTGTGAGAATGCCCCTAAAGTCCTAATTAATATATTTGATCATATAAATATGGCGAATGAGGGTTACAAATTTTTGCAGTAGTACCATTTGCTGTCATTTGAAGAAAACTTAAAATAGCTTAACATTACGTCTGTCTGGGTCACAGACCATGGTTTCGTGCATTTTGGCAGGCGTTTGAACAAAGTTTATTAAAAATTGGCTCCAGAAGAATCTAAAGTTATACGCCAGAAAAATCAATATTTATACACCATATTATATTAGAATTAAAACCAACAAACATAAATTGTAGCTATAAGTTAGTACGAATTAAGTAGATTCGGCGATAGCAGAGCGATTGTCAACAATCTTCAGATGTACACGACATTTTTTATCCGATATGATTTTTTTTAAATCACATACGAATCTATGATAGAGCTTTAACTTCATCTTGTCAACGGGTTTAAGGGATAAATAAAAAACAAAAATTAATTTTGTCTAAAAGTTAAACAAAAGTATGCGTCTATCTACAATGTTAAAAAAGAAGAAACATAATTAAGAACATGTGGCTTGAGGCTTCGTCAACCCCATGAAAAAAAGGTAACACGCCCACAATTTCCATTCATGTACTACTAGAGGTGAGAACCGCGTATCTAATATTGTTTTATGCAGTATGTATGGCATTTCGCAGTTTGATCCTCGCTAGTCAGCGGTTTAGTCGTCGTATTCTTCGATGATTTCATGGAAGGTCGAAAACGCGTCAGCTTTGTAGCGAATGCGTGGCGCAGTTTTAGTTATGTTGTTCGACGACTGGTTAAATACAATGAAATCGGTGTTTACTTCAAGCTAAAACATTTTTGAACCGTAAATTTATACGCGAATGGTTCAATATAGGACAGAACCGGTCCAGTTGATTAATTCTTTAAATCAAGTTTGCGGCTTGCAAGTAAAAACTACTCCCATTGTATTACTCACCAGTCGTCGAACAACAGCAAAACTATCAGCTATTCCGCTTCACTGACGCTAAGTTTTCCTTTCGACTCTTCCATGATCATCACTCAGAATACGACGGCAAACTGATTAGCGTATGATCAAACCTACATTGCTTATTTATATGCGACTGGCGTGTAGTGCATTAGCTATGTTGTTCGACAACTGGTTAAATACAATGCGGATTGTGTAGTTTACTTTCATGTAAGCTTGCAAACTTGATTTAAATAAATTGTAAGGTATAAACCACCCATGAAATCAATTATTGCTAAATTCTTTGTGTCTGTATAGTTTGCTGTTGATTAATTGCTTTTTCTGCACCCTATGAGTATAATGCTTAGTTAATATTGATGAATATATAGTGGTATTGATGTAGATTTGAAGCTCGCTACTTTGATTTAAATAATAGCGAAGTCTGGTCGGAACTCAATTCATTAATACCAGAATATACAGGTCTCAAACATTACTTTGTATAAACATCGCGTGTATTATTACCCATACAGATGATACAGATTCAAACATTCCATACACTCTCTATAAACTGCAACGATTCAATGAGAACTAAACATAATCGTACATCTTTTCCGAGGAAATGAAAATTTAGCTTAAAATTAGACTAGTTCTCATTCATTTAATCAATGGATACAAATGAAAGATTTCATTTTGTGGTACTCTGATCTCGAAATAAGCTAACCGTTATCAATCATCAATTTATACTTGATTATTCAATGCTTTTTTCCTAAAAGGTTTATTATATAATATTCATAGTAAATGGGCGTTATAAAGAATATATATATATATATATATATATATTACATACATATACATATATATATTGACGCTTTGATATAAATATCGCAAAAGGTGCCAAACGAAATTCATCAAATTGATTGTTTTCATCCTTGTTCAGCACTTATCAAGTTGTTGTCAGAATTACAGTGGCTGGGACTTGAATCAGAGTCAAAACCTTTTAGGCTTGCAGCTCATCTTCTACACCGGTATTCGTGGTAATTCACGTAGCGATTTTCTTGATTAGCTTTCAGTAAGTTGATGATATCTAGTCTACTTGATGATGCTATTTTTACATAAATGCATACTGTAGAAACGTATAGCTTTTGTGTATATATGCATGTATGTAAGTGTACAGTATGCATAGTAATGCAGTGTGTACTTTTGTATGTATGTGTGTATGTGCCTATATCATGCATGATGATAGTGTCACATATGAAGATATTCATTTATATATATATATATGCAATTGCTATTAGGTTCTGTGTGACTTTTCAGAAAATTAAGACTGATTTGTTTGCAAATAGGACACGAAGGGTATCAGCTATCAAAAAGCGTAAAACGCGATCGAAAAACGTTCGAATCTTTATACGTTATACATACGTGCTTCGCAAAATTTTTACTTGACGTATGGCTAATTATGTCTAGTAAGAGATAGTACACTACGTCCTATACTTTTCGTACAGTATATTTGGGAAGTCAGTATGAAAATGTGGGACAATGGTATGACGATACAATCTTCTCACATACTTGCGAATAAGTTTATCCAGGCAGTAATACAGTGAACTCGTGTAAAGTCCTCGAGAACATGCCTTCAAATTCATCTTACTATATCCTAAACATACCGAACCTGTAAAAGTTACCAACACTATGCTTGCCGAGTCGGAACATAGTGCCAACATAATATATTACAAAACATGCTAAATTTCACAAAAATTGAAAATGACAACTACTTCTGAACACCTGTTACACCACCAAATCCAAATCCTCGGGCCTTAAATGAAATCAGTTATTGTAGTTATTAGTGGTAATGCACTGCTAACACTATTCAATTAAACAATATATAATATGCTATACAATATTGCTCGATTTGTGTATAGTTCTTGCAATGTACACTTTTTCAAAAGATCAAAGAATCAAGTATGGTAGCCCAATTCGAGCATTAACAAAAGGTGTAACCTTTACAGCAGCACATGTGCTGTAATAGTTTCTTACCATGTGCGACTCGTGTGGTAGCAGTCGAGGGTATTACTGCCCTATACCCACTATATATTTAATCAATAAATTTGGTAAAACTGAACAGTACGTTCTCCTATAAGGATGTGTATTTAAACGTTAATGCAGTTAATCTCATACAAAGTCTTCGGCAAGGCGGCTTCAAACCCAATCCATGATTATTGTGAAATGTGATAACTGGTATCGATCAAAGCCAGATTGTATAGATTTGCTGGATTGACTGTGTTCGTACCTAATAGAAGCTTGGTATTTTGAAAAGCATTCTTTTGGTACCTTGTGCATAGGTTATTTTAGCGTCCACTCGCCACAGATTTCTTGAACAAATATATAGTGAGTTTAGGACTTAGTATCGGCCCTTACTGATGCGTCGCCAATAATCATGCTGACTTTGGTATATCTTTAGGGTCCTATTTGAATTAACTTGTTACCATATAGAACATGTGATAGAATGGAAAAATTTGTGTGCAAAATAGGTTCTGAATTTCATCGGGTTTTACGACTATTATTGCTTTTTAATTTAATCGATAAGAAGTGATACTTTTTCTTAAAATATTACAGGCGATGCGTTTCAGGCCTGAAAAATGCAGTGTAATTTATTTTTTCGACATTGGGTTATTTTGGTGCGATCTGCTAGATTTTAATGGTTGATATCACTCTGTCATATGAACTTTGTTTGAGCTGCCCGAAAAAAACCTAGTTTATAATTTGGAATTTGTAAGCATTTTCGTGAGAAGCACACAGCGCAAAATTGAAAGTGTCATGAATTTTTGCATCTTGCCAGTTTGAGGACCAAGTGTAGAGTGTGTTGTTGTCTCGTTCATTTCATTTTATATCGTTGTGCAAAATTGAACTTTGCTGACTGTCTTTCAAAAATGGAAAAACTATCTTAATTTGTCAGTTGCTACAAAGGAAAGCGAAACCTGACTGGGACTGTAGTATTATCTATTGATTATCAGCTGACTTAAATTCACTAATGTTTATCAGACCAATTGCGCTATCTCAAAAGCGATGTACGAGTGCACTCCATTTAATATTTCGTGGTTGTATGGATTCATTGAAATTTTAAAATATTCGTGACCTTAAGGTACGTCAGGAATTCATTAAATCTCCTGCATTAATATTAATTTGGCGAGAAAAAATGGATCGACTAATAAAATCAGAGCAATGGAGTATAAATTATTGATTGTTAGCACATAAGCAGCAAGCTTGGAATGGGCTAAACATAAAGCAAATACTGGATACCATTTTAATCGAAAACCAGCTTCTAATGTAAAGAATCTTAATTCTTAAGATAAGTGCATTTAAAAGCAAAAACGTGTGAATATCGCGTTAAAGTTGGCGTTGCTGACAGGATTGGCTATCGGTTGCTGCCGTCTGACCGATTATTTCTATGATTACAAGCCGTACATGTATCTGCATCTCACGAAGATTTACATTCATTAGTTTTATCGGTAAAACTGGTGAGGATGCGTGAACAGCACTGAATCAAGGTCGTTGCGATAGAGGCGTGCGAAATATTTGACGCTAAAAATAAAAGAAAACTATTGGAGTAAAAAACTCTGCGTTAGTCAAAACGCAGATCAGTTAATGTGCATAAATTATCTGAAAATCGCAATCGGAAAGTAAAAGCAATGCTAAAAGCTGAATTCGAAATCTGAAATAGAACAAAATTATCGCAACAATAAAATAACACCTCCAACAACCAACTTCTAATAGAGGTAAATTAACGTTTATTGACGTGGTAATGAGTGTTAATTTAATGATAGTTTGAATGTAATATATAAAAATTTATTCAAAAATGGTTTGGGAATCGTGGGTTATTTGGCAAGAACAAGACATAAGAGTAGTAAGATTGTACTTTATAAAGTTTCTTTCAAAAACATCGTTTTAGTGAGTTTTTATTTAAAGTGACCAAACTTTCGACAAAAAGTAGGAAAATTCGGTCGACCTATTTAGGGATAATCTATGGATTTTTTTAAAAAAAAAAGATGCCTACTAAACGTCAATGTGAACAGTTGTTTCTTTTCAAACAAACAGTCAAATATTATTTATCTGAAAAAGCAGTTGCTGCTCACAGCGTGACGTAGAGACAGGTGGTCGACTACGTAGGGAAAGTGATTCCCAGGAGCATTTCATAACTGAACACTAATATATCGTACATTTCGGCTACAACATTACATGCACAATAGTCAGAACGTTTTTTCCAAATATCCTAAATTCAAACGAGTGAATTCTTTCTATATGGTTTTCGAAGTTCTGTACCGGCAACTGCAAATAACAATGAATGTGTGTATGTGCGTGCGTATGTTCGCTTTTTTGCGCATGCATGAAATTTGTTTTTTGTTGTTGTAGACTTCAATCATAAAATTTAACTATCAATGAATTAGAAATGTCGTATCCTGTAACTCAATGCTAATAGTAATCAAGCTTATGTTACGATGCGTGAAGTGTATGTTCGTTTATTTATGCGTAGTGATCGTGACATTTATGCATGGCATGTATGTATGTATGTATGTATGGCGTATGTATGTAGGTATGTATGTACGTATGTATGCATATGTGTATGTATGTATGTATGTATGCATATATCTTCATATATATGTGTGCGTTATAGTGTATGTATATACGGTTTGTTGCGATATGTGGATGTATGTATGTATGTATGCAATGTATGCATGCAGGCATGCAGTGTATGTATGTGCGTACAGTATGTATGTATAGTATAGTGATGTATGTATGCATGTATGTGTAGTGTATGTATGTAGGTGCGTATGTGTTTATGTATAAATTTTGCATTTTAGTGTAGTATGCTTGTGTGCAGTGCATGTGATGTTTGTCATATTGTGTGTGAATAAATTTGTAAATGTGTGCAGTTTGATAATTATGTGCTTACGTAACTCCATGCCTAATGCAAGAATGCATATATGTCAATTCTTCACAACCTTGATTAAATAAAACGAGATTTATCCCAAAATTTAAAGTATGGTCATAAATCCAGATTAAAATAAAATGTATCATCGAAAAAATGTATGTATTTCATTTAATAAAATAACCACTGCTAAATTGAACTGTAAATGCCAATTTGACCCTCGTTAGACAGTTTTTCGTCATGCGCTGATGATGATAAGCTTAGGTTTTATAGTATTATTACGTGAATCCTATCATGATCTTGTTATATTCTGCGGCTATTTGAAATTGATTTCATGTCCAAGAGCGTGATTTAATTAAGTTTCTACACTGTCCGTGCATTTAGTTGTTCGTAACAGAAGAAGCATACATGAATGTAGAGAAAAATGTCAAAAATGTAGGATCGTGACTGCATAACTTGAAACCAATATTCCCGTGATGTAAACTGTAGTAATCGATCGTTGATTGCTTATGACATATATTTAACTCTACCTTGATAACTTTATGTAACCACAAATGTTATTTTATTTATCCACTTGTACAACATCGCGAAACTATCATTAGTTGCTCATAATGACGTGTTTCCACCTTCTTTTGTCATCAATAGAGCACAAAGGAAAACTGACTATTAAGGATCAACCCACAATGTATGTGTAAAGTATAACATGCCTGAAATATAGCTGTCGTCATGGTTATCTTGCATACATTTAGCGTGACTGGAATGTCGGCGACTTGATTTCTATTCTGTCTCGAATGGGGCTGTTGTGCAGCTTTCGCCACACTTTACACCGTTATTCAAATAAGCAATCATTGATTGCAGGGGTGGCGATTACAACTAAATCAATCAAGTTTGCGTACTTGATATCTACACCAATCAAATTAAATTTAACCAGTTGTAAACCATAGCAAATCATTCACGTAAAATTCATACTAAACTAATATGGTTAATAGCCACGTTTTGATTTTTCACACATCATATGCGAATTTCAGTTTGATCCTAGTTAGTCAGTTTTTCGTCGTAGCCTAACGGTGACTATGGAATGTATAAACGCATCATTTTGCTACCAGGAGCTGATAATAATCAATAAATTTTCATTCAGACGACTTTTCTACAAGCGTTATCAGCTGGCTCTTACAAAACATCGTTCATAATAATTCATAAATTACCAAAATCAGAAGCACGAGCCGTGCTATTGTTTAAATTTATTGACTGTAATTATCAGGGTCTTGTAGAAGAAAACTGCCAGGAACCGGTGAAATATCACATGAAAGTATAATTATGGCGTTTTTACGCAGAAGACGAGCTAAAGAATGCCACATAATTGTGTGAATAAACAGCACTCATTAAAAAATGGAATTAGTCCTTATTTAAAGTCTGTAATGTTGAATTAGACGTCGCTGCATTTTGCTGCGTTTTTAAAGCTATAGATAAAATTTAGCTGTTTAACCATATTTGATGCTAAATAAAAGATAAGTATATATATTTTAAATATGTTTCTGACATTATAGAGCAAGAAAATTTATTTAGTCTCCTAGAACTTCATGCAGCCCGAGGGTTGTGCAGTGCAGAAGATGTGAAACATGGCTACGCATAAATTTGCCGTGGATAAGATTTTCAAGCTTGCAGCAGTCCTGCCCACTTTTGAGACGGCTCCGTATAGGCATAAAGCCGAGACTATTTGATGAATTGCGCTTGCCATCTTCAACCCTTAGAATATACATGAATTTTAATCCTGAGTTTTTCTGATTTTTTTCGCCAAATTGCAGTACAGGATGCATAGATTGTAGTATTTATCGCATTTCTAAATGAACAGCTTCAACGTGGTATTGATAATCCGGATTCGGTGTGTACGGCTGTTTTTTCTTGAAGATTTTGCCGGTTTATAATGTTAAACGAACATTGGTTGCGCGGGTGGTGATTATTATAATCAAGGTTGCGGTCTTGATATAAACACCTGACCCATTAATTACTTACATATATCAGTATAAACTAAGAATTGTAAAGTGTAGAAAAGGCAATTCATCCAGTAGACCGTTTTCGTCCTTATTGGGAACTCATCATGTGTATAATGTTGTCGATTATGCTAATTCAACGGTTAATCTAGTGTGGCTTGGTAATGGAATAATAGTTTAGTTTGTGGTGATCGAAATAAATATAATGTTGGTAGAAATGTTATACGCTCATGTCGTATGCTTGGTTTTTATGCGTGGTATTTTTAATACATGTTTCGATTTTGCACTATGTAGGTCTGAGAATTTTTTTTAGTTGGCTTTGTGTCCCGTTTTAATAATATTCCTCGGAATTGCTGTTTTACCTGACAATAATTGGTTGTTTTATTCAATATCTTTGATAAGCGCAGATTTATTCCGTTGATCAGTTGATTTTCACTACGTCCAATATATGCATGCTACGACTATTACAATTGTGTAAACTGAGTAAAATAGTTTTTAGAACGATACCATTGACTTTTTTGGCACTTCAGTCTCTCACGATTAGCTCTGTGACTCTAGACAGTGATGCTAACCTTTTCATTTTATTTAACGAGCGAGCAGTTGTGTCGCCTCTAATTATTAAATTTAATAAGACGTTTTTAACTTCGTCCTCTGTAGTACGAATCAGGCATTGTCTGTTCTCTGCGTGGTTATTCATTTGCAAAATCCTTCCGTAGTAAGTTAGCTCTTTGTTGATTTTTGTTTGTAGCAGATCATCCTAGCTTGGTGTACCGCGTTATTTGGAAGTTTGTGCTTCTCTTTTGCTAGAGCCCGTAAACATACTGCCATTTCAGTTAGTAGTAAGCGAAATGCTTCTTCTAGTAAACGTAGGTTTTCTGTGAAACATCCTTCTCAAATCATCACTATTCATTCGAGTGTTAAATGTTCAATTAGAGAAAAATGTTATCTTCCTCCGTCTCGAATGTGAAGCTGATGACTCGAACGGCCTCGGTGGTTTTTTCCGGATTTTCAGCTGTAGTTTACTAGTGCGTGATCCAAACACCATACAGATCTTGTAATAATTAGATAGGTTTTTAAAGTGTGCGCCGGCAAATTGTAATTGTAGACTCGTGTGCTCAAGATGGCAAATATGAACTTTAGCCAGTAGAAGTGTACTAATAGGATCATTAGTGTTTATAGGTATTCGGTTTTGGTCATATCATATAGCTGTACTTTATTGGAAGATCAGTAGACAATGATGAGAGATCAAATGTGTCAACTCTGGTGTTATAGACTTTTCCCTCCTTTAGTACGGCTGCTTGTTCGAAGATAGTTTGACGGTGTTTATGTGTTTGTTGTATGTCTTAACGGTTGTAGTTATCTGCAGAGGAACTTTATTGGTTTGTGTTGCGTTGAAATAATGATGTTTTGGGCCACACCGAAGAAGCTTCCTAAATTTTCCCGATGGCGTTCGTGTTTCCGTATTTATCCCACAATTTACTAACTTCATATTTTAGGTTTAACTTTTATGTCTGCTTTAGTATTTGACGATCTGTTTCTGCGCATTTTCTTATATGAATTTTGCGCAATCATTAATGATATGGTGCATTCACGCACTGTTAGAAACGGCTTTGAGTAAAGAAACTGGTCCTTTTTCAGGCAGGGCGTGTCCAAATTTTAAGACTAGAGAAGCGATGGTTGCCACAATCTGTACATCCCACGTTGTTACCAAGAGTCGCATGTGCACTAAATAGCTACAATTTGAAGCAAAACTGACAATGCTGACAAGGCATTAATTAATTAAATAAATCAAGATTGCGATCTTGATGTAAACGCCTGACCCATTATGTACATACACTTGTCAGTATAAACTTAGTTTTTTAGAGTGTAGAAAAGGAAATTCATCCAGTAGACCGGTTTCATCCTTATTGGAAACTCATTATGTACTGGCCAGAATTTGCCGCGGACATGACTCGAACTAGGGCACGTCTAGCTCTCGTGGAATCTGTATGCTCTAACCGACAATTGAGCCCATTAAGTCACTAATAATAGCATTTTGTTCACGTAATAACAAAATTCAGAAATCATATTGTAAGGCATAATCTGTCGAAAAAAGAGCAACCAGATCTCAGGCATTACTTAGTTAAAAAGCGAAAATCACTCATACGCGCACACAAAAACACCTAAATAAACTGCAAATATTGTTGTTCCTTGCGCAGCTCTGTCATTTTTCAATTTTAATCCACACTTGACTTGCGGGAGAATTGATAGCACTCGCAGGTCGGTAAAATCTTGATTAATTTACATTTCCAGATGCAAAGATTGTTTTTGGGTTTGATTGATGGGTTCTTACTGGCATTGTCACTCTGAAGCCGTCTGCAATTAGTATTTCTGAAATTGTATTTGACAATGCGATGACAAAGCCAACTCACTGTATACTTTTAATTACCAAGACTTTAAACGGTACCAAAACTATGGCTGCATAATCGGTAATCAATAAAAAGCTTGTATTATGACCTCACTAAGCAGTTTTCAAATGGCTTTATCAGTATATATATATATATAGTATATAGTATATATATATATATATATGTGTGTGTGTGTGTGTGTGTGTCAAAAAGCTGAGTTTCAGCTCTCATGCAGAAATTTAAAAAAAATGCTAATACAATCCACATAAACAATGATTATTCAATTGTATATTTCTTCAATTCAGTACCGCTTGTAAAGATAGCGTAGTGTCTGTCCAACAGTGAGAGATTAAATGGGGCTAGTTGTAACTTTAGGTCTAAACAGATGTCATATAGGCTTCACCCGAAGGATAGTCTAACCAAAAATATAAGTTAGTATATAACTGAATATTGTGTGTAGTGTGTGGCAGGGTGACACTGAAGCAAATGTATCCCGTTTCGAGCCCCGTGCTCGGAGAAATTCTGAGCAGTATTAGAACTTAATAATAAGGACGAAACTACTCTACTAGACTAATTGCATTTGCAGTGGTTAGTTTAAAATGACAAATGTTTATAATTGAATTTGCATTTTTATCATGCTCACAATTTTGATTTTTATAAATAAACTCACGTATAATGTTAATGTCTTGAGCGCGTATAAGGGATTCGATCGACATTTGTCTTTTAAATTATGTATTACGTGCTGCGCACCTGGTAAGAAATTAGTTAAAATATGACCAGAATTATAAATCGAAGGTAGCATGAACGGAACGTATAATCTCATGTGCACATTCGTTGCGTGCTTACTGGCGACTCATCAGTTTGAGCCGGTACTGCGTCCTATATCCACTATATATTTGGGTGAGGAATGTGGAAAAATTGGACAGTACGACCTCCTATACGAATGTGTAAATCTGCAGAATTGAAGCTTACATTATGCAGTCTTCGACAATGCGACTTTCAAACCAATTCACTGTTTATACAATATATGCCGAATTAAAACTCGCAGTTGTGTCAGTACCTGATACCTACACTATGGTTGCTAAAAAGGTACGTGGTACCAACACTAGTAGTTAGCTGAATAGGTACATGTGTGGAGGAGAAAAACAATGGATTTAAAGTTATGCTAAAGTTCAATTAAATTGAGAATTACAACTTCTGGACACTTGTTACTCCAAAAAATCCATATACTCTGGTCTTGATCGATATCAGTTATCCCTTTTCGCGGTAATTATGGCATTTCTCAATTAAATATATAACATTTAGATACTGGTGACACCACCGCCATGTAGCCTTCCTCAGTTATCCCAGTGTAGCGAATCGACCATCGAGACATGGTTGACACCGTCGTACCACGTTGAGGATTTCCAACCGGCAATCGGATCTCCTATAAAATACCACATGAGCCCGACGACGGCACCATGACTCGGCGTGTGTTCCCCGCCACAAAGGGTTCAACAGCCACAGGATTACATGGACTCCTGGACAGTACCCCGTACTTCCGAATGGCGAATGAGCTCTCAACAGCCACCGGCAACCATGCAACTTACTGCTGCCTTGCAGACTGCGCTTGGATGTGCAAAGGCTAGAGGTGCGTCCTCGATCAAAAAGCCGAGTGGTGAGGGGACACCACTTGTACCAAATTCCCAAGAAACTCCATGAAATGTCATCAATGGAGCCGGCTTATCCTCCAAAAGGAGTCAGCCGCAGTAAGCAGTAAACATTTAGATACTGTTGCGTGTAGTATTTTTATCACTGTTATGAGTAGTAGCAGTCGCGAAGATTGCTTGGCATGTACATTCGGATTGCGGTTTCATCTCCATTTGGTTTTATTTTGCCGGGCTCTGTTGATGACCGAGAAACATCGAAACAGCGCCATCAAGTGTTGCCGCTAGCGCTCATTACTGCGGGTGCGTTATAGATGCCTTTTTCTGGGAATGGGCCGACTTGCGTCTTTTTCAAGCACAGGCGTGACCATACCTAGTACACGCGAGTGAAAATTCGGCTTGCAAATACTGGTGTATTGTTGTTTATCGGAATTATAAATTAAGTGTAATTTTTTTCGCAAATTATGTCTTCATTCACACTCTTCGTGATATTAGGTAGTGGTTGCTCTAGTATAAATAAACGATAGTTATTTTTTCTTAGCTACTCTCCCGCACAGTGAATATAACTCATGTTATCCAATTAGCTAAGTAATTAATGAGTCTGAGGTGACTTTCAACTTAGCGTCTATCCATGCAACATGATATTTCATTAGAAACTATGAGGTAAAAATAATAATAATTAACGGATGCGTGCACTCGTTTGGTTTGCGTTGCATTTAGCATTGGACATCTGGTCTTTAAGAGAAGAAAGGCAGAGGCGAAATTTAAATATTTGCTTTGTATTTGCGTGGGTGTATTTTTTGCTTGTTAATGGCAACGTAGATATGAAGATGAACGTTAGTTTATACTGGCTAAAAGCACTTGTGATGAAAGCATTGGATACTTTTCTGACTTTAAAGGAATGTTACACACAACATCGCCTAGATTATGTCCTTTTCACAGCCAAGGGGCAATATGTACTTTTCTATAGTTACAATACTGAAGTGTAAATTGTAGTCATGTCCTCGAACTGTTTGCGCATCATCGTCAATCTTACCACGTGTTTGCTTCACTATGATCAACAAAGCAATTAAAGCATTACCAATAACATCTTGTTCATCAATCACATCATCTTCACTATTACTATTAATGTAGCCATCTCCATCATCATAATCTTCACTTTTTTCACCATCAACATCATTACTATCGTCATGGTCACCATCTTCATCACTAGAACTATCATGCTTGTTATCCTTAATTCTATCATTATTATAACCATCATCCATATTAGTATTACCATCATTGTCACTTTGTTAACATCAATATTACCCTTGCAATGATTATTGTCACAATCCTCATCATTAGCACTGCCGCCTCCATAATCATATTCGTCATTAGGATTCACAGTGTGAAAATTAGCAGTACAATCATCATTATCATCAGCATCGTCAACTTGCTTGTCCTTTTTGAGTTCCTTATTGCCTAATCAATACCGGAGACATGACGTCAGTGCTCCATCTTTAAAATTTATTTCAAAAGAGTACAAAAGTTTGAGGTAAAGTTTATCATGGGCACAAATGCAAACTACCTTGCTTCTAAATTGGTATATTTCTTTCCGTCTTTCGTCTGGACTTCAACCAAAATTTGGTTCACGCCTGTTTCACACGTTCATATTTTCTTTTTCGGTGCTTATTTGGCAATTACATGACAACATCATCACCATACGTGTCCTTTTTGAGTTCCTTATTGCCTAATCAATACCGGAGACATGACGTCAGTGCTGTATCTTTAAAATTAATTTCAAAAGAGTACAAAAGTCTGAGTTAAAGCTTTATCATGGGCACAGATGCAATCTACCTCGCTTATAAATGTGTATATTCCTTTCCGTTTGTCGTTTGGACTTCAACCCAAATTACTATAGTAAGATGGGGTTCACGCTGGTTTCACACGTTCATATTTTCTTTCTTGGTGCTAAGCTGGAAATTAAAAACCACGATCAACATCTACACCAAACTTGTCCTTCTTGAGTTCCTTATTGTCTAACCAATATCGGAGACATGACATCAGTGCTCTATTTTTAAAATTAATTTCAAAAGAGTACAAAAGTTTGAGGTAAAGTTTTATCATGTGCACAGATGTAATTTAACTCGCTTCTAAATTTGTATATTCCTTTCCGTCATTCGTTTAGACTTCAATCAAATTTACAATACGAAGATGGAATTCACACGTTCATATTTTCTTTCTCGGTGCTAAGTTGGGAATTACAAGCCACCATCTATCCAGAAATAGCTTCGGACTGGCAAGGTATATTGGTTGCCAAATTCCTTGTTGTCTTTCTACCAGAAACTTCACAATCAATTTATTCATTGTACTTTTCACTTTTCTAGATCTTTCTGCAAAATTTTGCAAGTGTTAAATGTTTAATTCATATATTTTTTCTCTTTTATTGACTATATCTAGGGTGGTCTATTTATTCTTTGTTGTAGGCCAGTAAGACTTTTGACACTTGCGAACTTTGGAACCCAGGTGTAATACTAATCTCTTTGCCTTTGCCTTTCTATCGTACACAAACATGCGTACAAGCTTCAAAGCGTAATTTAACTTCAATGCATTCGCGCACTTACAGACTTCGATGCTTCGGTATGCACTCTCAATATATGCTGTTTGGATAGATGATGTGGTTTACAATGACATTAGCTTGTTTAAAGTGTAAATTTAGTCTATTCCGGTCATGCAGCAACATGTCAAATAATATTTCGTGGGCTCATTCCACGCTCGTGCCTTCCTAGTATTTATTGTTAAGTTTGCAAATAAGAGAAAATCGCTCTTCAGAATGTGCTTACTTTTGAATATTAAGTGTATTTGGTTTATACATCTCTTGACGTACCTAGTCTGAAGATATGCTTGTTTAAGACATAGTAACAATGATATGCCTAAACGATGATTTTCGACTCCTTAGAGTTTCGTATATCTGTGCTGATAGGCTCAATATCAGAATTGATTGACCAGACTATTTAAAAAAGAAAAAAATCGAACACAGTACTCACTTTCTAATTAATCCTAACTTCATCGACCAACAGCCAATTTGGAGCCACTAGGCTACCGAGCCAACGCCAATTGGTGGCTGGACCTGGATAAGAGGTAAGCCAGCAATTTCCTGGCCAGATACTTTTATTGCGATAGTTGTCACCGGTTCAAGACGCACCGCGCCGTCACTGATAAAAGCACAATAGAATGGACGAAAGTCTGTGCTAGTCGAGTGGTAAAAAGATTCTAGTGGAGAGACGTGGTTAATTCTGTCTCATTGGTGTAGGCTTTTTTGGAACCCACCTTGCAAAAGATCTAGATTTCTGTTGATGTGCGTTTATATGCATGCATGCGATAAATCCCAGTCTATTCAATTATGCATGCATAAATAAAAGTTAAAGACGCCTATAAGAAGGACTACATCAAAGCGAAGACAACTTCGAGCCTACTGTGTGTGTGTGTGTGTGGTAGAGAGAGATCTGCTTCCATAATAAGGAGGAAATGTCGCCATTCGCATCCTAAGGAACTCCTCTTTCATGGCGTGCATGTAAGCACCACCTACCCTAGCAGCCACCGACAAAACCGACCATAAATGGTTTTCTTTAATATTTATAACTGAGATGGTCATATTCTTCTAATACTGGCAAAATTTATGGCACCATCGGTTGGGGTCTATCAGTTAACAGTCTTTAACTTTTGGACGCCTCGCGTAACTTCCAACATATTATTCTGAAGTCAATGCCAAACGTATGCTCCAAGCGAAGGTTCGTTTGGTAGTGAGCTGACAGGTAATTGATCCGAGAATTCGATCTTTATTCCGTTATTATATCTGTTAATAACATAAAATTGGTAAGATGAGCAAACCGGCTAAAAATGATCTTAGTTTTAATTGTGCTTTGAAAAAATTAGCATCTTTTGACAGCGCAACTTTTTTGGATGTGAAATTTATTTTTGAACATTCTGAGCAAAATATTACATAAGAACTGTATCGAAACAAACTCTCACCTCAGGCAGTAAACTAACAAGCAAAAATGAATGAATAGAACTTTTGAACACTTGAAAAGTATATGAAATACCTATATATTGAAACTGATGCACCAATTTGGACTATAAAATGGAGAACGTTAATCTGCCTGTAAATATGGTCACACCCTGATGTCTGACCTAGCTGGGCAATCCAAGGAATTTGGCCACACGACAAATTGGGTAGGCTGTAAAAGTATTTTTATTTTTAACAGCAATAATTTGACCAGCTTAATAGAAGAGTCAATTGAAATAAAATCGAGGAATACTTTGATTAATGTATCAGAATTTGAAAAATCGCTAGGCCCAATATTCAATGAAGCATTAGCCACTAGTAGGGAAAGGAAACCGGATGAATCCGCAGAATTAAATATTGGGAATAGAAGATTAAAAAAGCGGTTGAACGGTGAATATTTTTAACGTATTAATTGAAGTCTTATTTAATTCAAGTATGTATTAGGTGTTGCGAACCTAGTGACAAATTAGTTCAGTTGTGACCAGAAGGATAAACCAAAGACAGCATGAACGGAAAGTATAATCTAATGCACATTCGTTTCGTGCTTACTGGCGACTCATCAGTAGGAGCTGATATTACGCACTTTAACCACTATATACTTGGTAGAAGAATGTGGAATAATAGGACGGTACAATCTCTTAGACGAATGTGTAAACCTGTAATAGTGAAGCTAACATAATCTAAAGTCAACGACAATACGACTTCAATGCTAACTCACACTATATAATATATATACCGAGTCTGTAAAGGATACTAACACTATGGTTATTGTGTCAGTAGCCGATACCAACATTATTGTATCGAAAAGGTACATGGTACTAACACTATGGTTTCCGAGTCGGTACATGGTACCAACATGATGGATATCAATTTATGCTATAGTTCACAGAAATTGAGAATTACAACTATTCCCGAACACCTAGAACACTCTGGCCTTGATCGATATCAGTTATCACATTTTTCGGTGTTTAATTTATTTTCTTTAGTTATTAGGCTTTCATTTAACCTGTATTTCATTTTGAGTAATGCTTTATAATTTTTTTGAAATTAGACCTGAATTTTCCATTTATGCACGAGCCCCTTTCGCGATTACTTTAGTTATCCTTTCTTTGCTTCGCCTTTTCATGCTTTTTGATTTCAATTTCTTTTGTCCTTTCAGCATATGTTTGATATCGAGTTAGACTCGGTTTTCCAATTTCATTCACGGGTAGCAAGTTCAACTTACTCTAGCGTTTGTTACCACTTAGTAAAGCAACTTCAGCAACCTTACTTATCTAAATAGTTAGAATTAAGTTATCTATCAATTAGCATCGTTGTAAGTTGATATGAGTCTAGATATGCAATAATAAAAGGGTGCAATGGCTAGAGAAAGCAACGTAAAAATTTACTGAAACTTCAGAACCTTGCCTATGGTCTGGAATTGTTTGACATGCATTAATTGGGTAAATTTAGGTGGATGTTGAGAGGTGCTAGGTATATGTGGATGTATTCTTAACATGGATTGCATAATTAAAAGGCTTGTCTAAATATGAAGAGTTAATTTATTATATAAAACTTTTCACACGATACTCCTTGTAAACAAGTCTAACTTGAGTTGCACAGATCTGAACGTTCAAGGATATCGTGGTTTATATCTGAA
Organism: Eudiplozoon nipponicum; assembly: GCA_029291075.1. Lineage (NCBI taxonomy): Eukaryota > Metazoa > Platyhelminthes > Monogenea > Mazocraeidea > Diplozoidae > Eudiplozoon > Eudiplozoon nipponicum. Next base: position 48,368 of record JAQBSW010004637.1, read on the forward strand.
TAGGGTTATGTGGATGTATAGGTAAGTGTGCGTATTTGTTAAAGAGAAACCAGAATTGGTTACTAAGTTCTATTAGTTGCGGCAAAACAACTTTTATGCTTCTTTGGTTGTAATACTTCATAGCATGAACACGCCTCGTGCTGAACTCTGTCAACAAAAAATTGTTTCTTACCAAAAATCGATAACGTAATCGCGACTGAACATAATTCGATGTCATATCTTGACGTTTCTTGCTAATTACTTTCTAATAGCACGTGAGTCTGATTTTGTTGGGCGACCCAGTTCTATGCTACCTTTAATGAAGATGGTTGTCGTCAAAAGTGATACCGTGTTACAATCTTTCTGTGGTAATGCAGCTAGAAAATGTTGACTGCCTGGCTATACCTGTGCATAATAGTTAAGACGCCTAGCTAACTAAATGACTGGTTCGTCATAATTCGGACAAGTTGATCGTTTTTAATAAGAAAGCCTTCGGTTTTACTATTTGTTCTGTCGGACTTTCGATTATGTGTAGATAATTGTGTGCCTATTGCTTAGGTCCATCGGGAACCAGCTATTAACATTTTGGCTTTATTTAGACCAACATGCTATAAGAATTTTATATGGTGTAATTAGGCTTTCGCATTTAATCTAAAAACTAAACTAATATATTGTGTGTAATTTTATTTAACTGATTTCTCAATTTTTAATTTTATGCCCCGCTTATTGAATTAATTTGTGTAGTATATGACGAGTCTATAAATATGACTCTATTTCCTATTATTTAAAACGTTACCAAATCATTTCTTCTTCATTGCGACTTCTAGCCGAGTTGAGTAGACGGGAATGGGCATGCAGTATAGGGATGTGACTATGAGGACGGGTCAGATAAAGGATGATGGAGCAACTTTTGGTGGTTCAATAGGCGTGGAATACACTGTCCTGCTTGCATTTCACACATCGCATCCTACTGTACTAGGCGTCTGCATACATGACCGAGCCAGTGATATATAGAGCCTTTTTCACCTTCCCAACCTGGAGCATTTAGTGATGGGCACTAAAATGCGCGTACGCGCGTTAATAATGCTAACGGTGAGACAACAGTAATCAAGCGTATGCAAGCGTCTCAGATTGTAAACTCTGAAAGCTCAGGTGTTGCAGTACACCACTCGCATACAAATGCGCAGTAATCATTAACTTTTAGGCTAAATGTGTCGCTTTTATAATCGACTGGCTCAATTTACCTGTTTCGACCACGTTATTCCACACATTGTTGCGACCAAAAGAATGTTTCCACTCGTTTGAAAGCACAGTATGATGCCCCAGTCAATTCAAAAAGACGGACTTTCTCATTGGCCGTGCTAACATGCCCAAATTGTATGGAAGCAATGCTGCTTATGCATTACTAAAGCGAAGTTCTCGCCATCAAGCGCACAGAGAACTCGCAACTATCCTCCAATATCCAGCGTACAGGTTTGGTTTGTTGTCACATGATGCGAGGCTCTTTTAGAAGCCTCCGTTAGAACGCTCAATTCTCGATCTATGCATACATTTATTGTAATCAAGGTTGCGGTCTTGATATAAACACCTGACCCATTAATTACTTAGATATGTCAGTATAAACTAAGAATTGTATAGTGTAGAAAAGGCAATTCATCCAGTAGACCGGTTTCGTCCTTATTGGGAACTCATCAAGTACTGGCCAGAATTTGCCGCGGACAGGATACGAACCTGGGCACGTCTGCTTCGGAATCTGGTGCTCTAACCTGTCCGCGGCAAATTCTGGCCAGTTCTTGATGAGTTCCCAATAAGGACGAAACCGGTCTACTGGATGAATTGCCTTTTCTACACTATATACAATTCTTAGTTTATACCGACAAATGTAAGTAATTAATGGGTCAGGTGTTCATATCAAGACCGCAACCTTGATTATAATAATTGTTATCACCACCCGCGCAACCAATGTTCGTTTAATTATATGCATACATTTGTTTTTGCAATTCTCCATACCTGAGTGATGCTAGAACACCCTGGTCCTGCTAGCAAAATAAACTAAATGCATCAATCTTCAAATTGATGGTAAATTCAATAATGGGCTTTTGTATGTAGATTCGTATTTGCATGTACACAAACATATTGGTCAGGATAGAATTAATTTTGCTTGCACAAAATCACGGGAATATTTATAAATTATTGTAACGCATTGATTAAAGGTAGCTTGAATTAGCTAATTCATGCGTTTGTTATATTAGTGTCTGGTAAGAAAAATGTGTTAAAATAGTTTAGTTGTCTATAGAGTGAAAGGGAGCACCAAATTGATTTACAAGTTAGGGATGCCAGATAAATTTACCAATACATGTAGAGACATGTTGTGCGTAAAACTCTTGAATTTTACGCTGTTTGTCTTTCCTGACATGGCACGTACGTTTGTGCGTGTATTTATTAATGTTTCTCTGTTTTTCTCTTTTTGTAGGCTGGTTAGGCAGAAATATTTTGTTACGTCATAATTGGATTTTCTTTTATGTCTATTTAGCTTCTGATTATTGACTTATGAAGTTGAACGCAACAATTTAGAATGTACAGTTGACTACATCCTTGAGTTTTACAGATATTTTTTCTACTATTACGTAAGAAGCTGACATTCGCATTCCTATTCCGAATTACAGTTTGACAATTAAATTTGAGGAATGCAATGAACACACTCATTGAAGTGCAAAAATGTATTTCACCCTCAAAAAGAACGTGAACGTTGTTGCAGTGAGGTGAATTTATTTAAATTACGTCTTATTAGAGCCATCGTAGCTCAATTCATTGCCCACAACTTAAGGAATTTTTTTCATCCTCGCCGAAGTTAAATAGCTCATTTTTATAACAACACTGCGCGGAATCCTGTGATATGGATGTGTAAACCTAGTCTATTGGGTGTGAATTCTGTCTATTCGTTTGCATGCTTTCAATATAGGTCTCGAAAGCATTTTATTTGTAAGGGAGGAGTGAAAACTAACGTTGAAACCGTTTATGTTAAATAGAGGGAGATGCAAGTACGTTTGGTCGTGTTGAAACTCTGCCAGTATTATTGAACGAGTAAAAAATAGTTCATATAGGACCAGAAAGATAGGCAAAAATCAATATGACCGCAATCTATAATCTCACGCACACACGTGTCTCGTGCTTACTGGCGACTGATCAATAGGGGCCGGTACTTCGCCCTATACACACTGTATATTTGGTCAAGACATGTGAGACAGGTGGGCGGTACAATCTCATATACGAAAGTCTGTTCAAGAAGTATTGGAGCAAGCTTCATATAAATTCTTCGACAATGTGACCTCATAACCGCTCACTATATACAATGCTAAATAAATACACCTATGGAGAAATGCTATTGTGAGTATTTTACTGTGTATGCGTGATTAGAGGCCTGATGGTGGAACGAGAAATGCTGTTCCGAAACGTCGCCAGTCAACGCAGATTAGATCGTGCCCCATTTCCAGTGTTAAGTTTTAACGGTGTTGAAGCCTTCGGAAGAAAGGGACGAATCCGCACCCAGCCAATAAGACAGACTCTACGCGCACTTAGAAATGCGGATCAATCGGATCTCCGCGGAACTGTTAGTGCATAGCGACAAACCGTGAACGCAAATCACGGAGATTCAATATTTTATGCTCGCACTACGAAAGCATTCACGAAGCATCACTCAGCTAGTATTGCCGATGACTTTACATATACGCATAGGAGATTACACCGTCCGACTGTGCCACATTAAACGTCCAAATATAACGTTAGTTTTTGGCCTAGTATCGGCAACTGCGAATGAGCTATCAGTAAGCACGACACGCATGTGTACATAAAATTATACCTTTTGTCAATGCTAATTTTTACATTTCTTGCTTGTCCTATTGGAAATAGTTTTTTTTAACTAATTGCGCATCACCTTATGCATAATTGCATAGATATTCTTTTTCACAATCAGCAGAATATAATTATGACATAGGGGCTAAACGTTTACAGAGGAATGTAGATTAGGCGTGGTTGAGATCTTGCGTTTTAGTTTACTTAGGCTAATGTATGTGCCGCATATCTAACTTTGATTTCCATATCAATATTCAATGCGGTTTGATCCTCGATAGTCAGTTTGCCGTCGTACTCTAATGATAATCATGGAAGGTCCAAACGCGTCAGTGTGTTGCGGCTGGCGGTATTTTTGTTATGTTTTTCGACGACTGGTTGAATACAATGGGATTGGTGTTTACTTCAAGCTCGCATACTTGATTTAAAGAATTGTGACCACCACACGCGCAGCCAATTATTGTTAAACCGTATGAATGTGCTGGGGACCTCGTTTTGGTGTACTGCGTAAGCTAGATCCGTTCCTTTCATCATTATTCTTCCATTGTTCACAGGATTTTATCCTGGTTATTTGGCGATGAAGCTTCATTTTCTTAATGTTGCTGTATCATTCTTTAGGATAACAATGATGATATCGAGTATTTTTGTTATTAGTCAGCAATGACGCAGTTCATTGCTCTCGATGGTATAAAAAGGAGCCATCGGCTATTTATCGTCGTTGCTTAACGTCATTTTTAATTTCTAGGCAAAATTGTTTTCTGATTTAATGAAACGCGGTTCCTCAGCATTTCATGTCTTGGCGTTTGCCTTCGCCAGACACATTAAGGAAAACAGACAGCACAGAATTACTGCCTCCGTAAGACAGCAGACATGGTAACATCTCTCTCATTTGATGGACAGGCCTATTTGTTGGGCCCCTTTGCCGACATACCGTATCAGTTAGGCAAGCCAATTTAAATTTATTAGTTTCAATTGGACCACAAGGATATACCAAAGTCAGCATGAATGAAAGATATAATCACATGTGCACTGGCATTTCATGTCTACTGGCGACGCATCAGTAGAAGCCGGTACTACGCCCGGTACCCACCATCTATATGGTCAAGAAATATGTGGCGAGTGGACGGTACAATCTCCTATGCAATAGATACCAGAAGAATGATTTTTTAAATACCCTGCCTGTACTCGGTACCAACACATTGGTTTTAGAGATTGACGAAATTTCACCAAAACTGGTAATTGTAATAAATTCCGAACACTTACTAATCCAGAAAATCCATACTCTCTGGCTTTGATCGATATCAGTTATCACATTTCACGATAATCGTGAGTTCGCTTTAATGCCGTCTTGCCGAAGACTTTCTATAAAGTTAACTTTATTATCGATTGAATACATAATTCGTATAGGGGATTGTATTGTCCAATTTCCCCACCTACCTTGACCAAATATCTTGTGTGAATAGGGCGGGGCATCGGCTGCTACTGATATTTCGTATGTTCACATAATATTATGCTTTTCGATCATTTTGACTTTCACTTCGTCTTATGGCTCTATTTTAATTAATTTGTTACTAGGTACGCAACACCTAATACACAATTGCATGTATAATAGTTCTGCTGAACAAAGGATAGATAACTATTTTGACAAAAACTTTTTGGATTCTAGTATTTTCAACTTTTTATTGAGCTGATTTGCCTATTTTGGAAGTCAAATTTCTATCGTGATATTTCGTCTCGTAGACACGTTAACAATCATCCGAGCTCCGTAATTATTGTCTCAGGAGGATAAAAATAAAAAATCAATCTTGAGCTAGGTAGCTCATCTTGATCAAATCATTGTGACAACTGACTTCTTTTTCTTTTCAATGGCTTGTATGTGCAAGTGATCTGTCTAAATCAAAGTATTATTAATTGAAGTAGTGTTATTGTATCAAAGTCAGTAGAACGTTTCTAAAAGTCAATTAACAGATTATGCCAAAATGATAATTAGTTGCACTGGTGGTGATAAAAGTTAATTTAAATTAAGTTGCGATCTTGATATAAAAACCTGACCTATTAAGTACATACATTTGTCAGAATAAACTAAGCATTGTATGGTGTAGAAAAGGCAATTCACACAATAGACCGGTTTCGTCCTTATTGGGAGCTCACCATGTACTTTCCACAATTTGCCTTGGATAGGTCCTGAACCTGGGCACTTCTGCTTTGGAATCTGTTGCTCTAACCACTGAGCTACCCTGCCGCACTTCTCCAGGTAGCGTGGTATCTGTTCTACAATGACAGATTGGGGATAGTTAGTTGGAAATTGAGGTCTAACAAGATGCCATATAGGTTCCACCCAAAGTAAAGGCTAACAAAATATACATTAATAACTATATAACTGTAAATTCTGCGTATCGTGCGTCAGGGTGGCTCAGTGATTAGAGCAAAAGATTCTGAAGCAGACGTGCCCCGATTCGAGAACTGTCCGTGGAAAATTCTGGACAGTACGTGATGAGTTCCAAATAAGGACAAAACCGTCTACTGGATGAATTGCGTGTTCTGCACTATACAATTCTTTTTCATACTTAAAAATGTTTGTATATAATAGTGCAGATTTTTATATCAAGATCGGAAACATAAGTTAATTAATTAACAGATTAGTTTCACATGCCAAAAGAGGGACAGGAGTAATCTAGTTCACAAGTCTCAAATACGGTGAGAAAATCAATTAGAGCAACAATATATGCCAAATATTACAATTTCTCGTTTTGTGTAACGCCTTTGGTGTTCATGATGATACAGAGTAAATTAACAGAGCGATATTAATTAAGTTTTTTCATTAATGTACGAAGTGTAACTTTTCAACATCAATGGAGCTCAAAAATAGAAGATAAATTTTATCCACAGCATGGTTGTGATGTGCTATAGATGAGGTGTAATGTTGTACAACGCAGCACTCCTTTATGCCTCCTCGAAGCTGCGAATACGTTGATTTAATTTGTCTTCTTTTTAATCAGCTGTTGGAAGCTTTGCAATTAGAGGCATTGTAGTATTTTTTCTGAACAGTAGACTTTGAATTAGTCTGCAGTTTTATGATACCATTTTACATCGACACAACTCGAAGAGGTTTGAGTGCTCGAGCAGTCACTGTCCCTAATTAACTTCACAGTAGTGTGACAGATTACTCTAGCAGATGGCGTTCTTGGGGCGATGTTTTATCACTACTCACGGACAGCATAACTTCAGATATAAACACTGATTCCTACCTACCATGAATGCATAGTACTGATATTTTGTGCATGCATTTAAGTTTTTACGCATTTACAAGCACGGTTTTAGAATGCGATGTTACACAAAACTGCATATCTAGAGAGTGAAATGGAAGAAACTTTATGTAAATACGTCAATCTGAGCATCAGTATAGTGATTTAATTTTTTTAGATGGACTATTTATCCGTCACTGTCGTGCTTTTGGTCATTTTGCGTCTTCCATGAGCGTGCTTATCCAGCATGGATTGTCAAAGCGTCAACCAGAAGATAAATGTAATGTTCAATCAATAAATTAAGCACAAGAAAGTCGACAACAAACTGGAATATATTTTAACCAAGATACGGTAGAAAAAAACGCATTCATGGTATAAAAAGAGTAAAGTGAAAGCTTAACTTTTAGTTATTCAACGAATTCATTGAAACCATGCATTGATGGTTATGATCTTTCGCACACTATTTGACAGTTAATTAAAGAACTAAGTTGAGATTGCAGCGTTTCTGCACACACTTTAATGCGATCTTTTAATCATTATGGAACAGCATCATATAAGATAACTATTCGGCTCTTGCAAAGTTCAAATAAAACGTATGTTCCACTGCTTACTAATCACTAATGAAGGTTATAATTCAGGTAACGGTTTTTAAGCAAGAATTTCACCGTAAAATGGAAGTTCTTAAACTAATGCACGAAGTAACCGCGACTTGATATGGAATTGTGTCCAGTTGAACTACTGGAATAATAGCAAGCAGACACACACACATATATATATATATATATATATATATATATATATATATATATATATATATATATATATATATATATATATATATGCATAAACACAACAAATGCGTATAGTCTTTTGCAAAACTGATCGGAACATCAAAATTATTTCGTTTTCTTGAGGTTTATGTTTGTGTACACTGTGTAGTGACGGGTTAATTAAAATGTGGGTGGTACGACTGTCCAATGCGTTTTAATGGTTAAGTCGGCACTTTTTGCATTTGTGTTAAGGTTGCAGGTGGACCTTTTAAGATAAAACTGTCATCTTCGTATCTTTGCCAAAATTGGCAATAATGCATGTGAGTAAGGGCGTAAACAAATTTGAATAAACAGTTTAAATTTTTGAATGCAAATTTGTTTTTTACAGACTTGATTTGGCCATTGTCACGGAATTTTGTAAATTAATATCAAATGATCACAATATGGCATTATTTGCAACGTTGATTTTTAAATCGTTCTTAAAGATGATCCTTTCGTGTAAGGCCTAAATTGTGTTATCTCCGGTTTCCCAGTTCTTTATTATTATTTAGTTGTATGCATGACATATAATAATACGATTTCTTGTGAAATTCTGAACACGTTTGTCAAACCAAATTTATTTTTATCTTACATGTATTTGAGTTCTCTGAAGGTTTCATTTTTGTAATGAACGTTGTTTTATCCATGGGTTTCATATACAGAAATTGCATCTGTAAAAATGAACTTTTTTATATTATTACCTGAAAACTACTACAATAATTGCGTTGCGCATTCCAAATTTTTTAAGTAGTAGCTTTTTAAAATTTCATGTATGCCTATTAAAACATGCCAAGGTGAATTTGAACAAAAGACGTATTCCTCTTCACGCATGCTTTTATATTTGCTGACTACTTGTCAGTAAGAAACAACACCTCGCCCCGGACTAACCACACAATTAGTATACTCAGGTCAGGTAACTGGATAGTGTAGTGACATTATGAACGTATTAGGTTTATAGTTGTTAGTGAATTACATTATGTATAATACGCAAATATAATAGCTGTACAATTACAGAAATATGAAATGCCCGGTATACGTAATCTCATCATGTGTGCAGAAACTTAGTAGGAGGAGCAAAGAGATAGTATAAAAAATGTGTGGTATAACTGTACTGTTGCGATATCACGGTAATTAAATTTAAAATTCAAAACTGAAAAAACAAACAATATTGATTATTATAATCAAGGTTGCGGTCTTGATACAAACACCTGACCCATTAATTACTTACATATGTCAGTATAAACTAAGAATTGTTTAGTGTAGAAAAGGCAATTCATCCAGTAGACCGGTTTCGTCCTTATTGGGAACTCATCAAGTACTGGCCAGAATTTGCCGCGGATAGGATACGAACCTGGGCACGTCTGCTTCGGAATCTGGTGCTCTAACCACTGAGCCATCCTGCCGCACACTACACTGCACACAATTTTCAGTTACATACTAACTAATGTAACTTGGTTAGTCTATTTTTCCTTTAGGTGGAGCTCATATGGCATCCATTTAGACTCAAGTTACATTAGTTAGTATATAACTGAAAATTGTGTGCAGTGTAGTGTGGGGCAGGATGGCTCAGTGGTTAGAGCACCAGATTCCGAAGCAGACGTGCCCAGGTTCGTATCCTGTCCGCGGCAAATTCTGGCCAGTACTTGATGAGTTCCCAATAAGGACGAAACCGGTCTACTGGATGAATTGCCTTTTCTACACTATACAATTCTTAGTTTATACTGACATATGTAAGTATTTAATGGGTCATGTGTTAATATCAAGACCGCAACCTTGATTATAATAATTGTTATCACCACCCGCGCAACCAATGTTCGTTTAACAAACTTGATTGCTTTGATTAAATGAACAATTGTTGCGCGGGCGGTGATAACAATTGATATGATCAAGGTTGCGATTTGATAATAAAACCAGACCCATTAAGTAAATACATGTGTCAGTATATACTAAGAAATGTATAGAATAGAAGAGGCAATTCATCCAGTAGACCGGTTTCGTCCTTATTGGGAACTCATTGAGTACTGGCCAGAACTTGCTGCGTACAGGGCTCGAACCTAGGCATGCCAGCTTCGGAATCTGGTGCAAAAACCACCACCCTGCCTCCCAAACTTGATTGTTGACACATATGATGCGAGTAGGCTGCAGTGAAAGGTACCTCGATAGAAAGATATTTAAATTTAGAGCCACGCTTACGTTAAGACCAAATACAGAGAGAAACGAAGAGATAATTAGAGAAAAGTATAAGTAACCTACATAAAAGTTATGCAACAAATAATAAAATGCATGCTTCTAAGTTTACCAACCTATAGAATTAGATGTATATAAATATATCTCCATATATTTAATTTAATTAATTGTATATATATATATATATATATATATAATGTGAGTCAACATCTTATACAACTATTCATTTCCATATGTATAACTATATCTTCAACACACCTTATAGAGATTTATAAAATGCACAAGTATACATGTACAACTCATATATAATTATGCATATCTATGAATAATTATAAAGAACAGTGTGAATATATATATATATATATATATATATATATATATATATATATATATATATATATATATATATATGAATACACCTTATATAAAAATATACGAAACATAAATATTTTTGTTTTTAAAACTTTAGATATTTATTCTTATATTTATCTATAATATAAGCAACAGTTTGAGTCAAATTTCTCTAATAACAATAAATTGGGTCTATCAACAACGATATTTATATTTGTGGCGCCCAACAAGGAAAAGTTAATTAATCTATTCCCTGTCGTGCAACATGTTTCTTTTAAAGCATATCGTCTAAAGTTCAAACAATGCTTATAGCATGATTTCTAATATAAAGCTGAGTTGCTCGCAGAAAGTTAAATAAATATTTTCTAACGCTAATTCTCCTGAGAGACCAATGAAATCATTTAACATAAAAGCATATACAACTTTATACATAAAACCGAAATTAAGGTTTATAACACAATTTTTTTCCCACCCTGCCTGTGGTGTTTCTTAATTAATGACTTAATTAAATAAAAGCTCAAAATTTCTACTCATTTAACCTTAATGTTCAAACAGAAAAAAAACTAGCTTCTAACTCTATCATGGCCTTAGGTTGACCCAATAACTCTTAAATTACACAAACTAGATGCAACAAAATATATACGCATTATATATATGCGCATTATTTAATTAGAAAATCTCTACCATCCATCACTCCAATATAATTAACTAACATAGAAGTATAAAATCTATGGGTGCTCTTACTTATGGAAAGAGTGCTTTCCCGGGAGCATCTAGGTGACTAAGGCCCAATTTCCTTCGATATATGTAAGAGTTGTGTTCAACACAACGAATTTTGTGCGAAAATTATGAAAACAACAGCCTCTGAGTGACGTCAAAAAAACACAATCTGTATACAAATGTCAGTGTACTTGCAGCCTTCAGCACATCGGCAGATCAAAAAGTGGCTCGAAACGAGAAGCAATCAGCATCCTTCTCAAATATGATTAAATTGATGGAATTCATGCACAAATATCAGCAATTTGTGAGCGTACACTACTCATAGGTCACTCTGGCAGTAGTAAGAATTTTTCTCTTGTGCTCAAGGCATAATTCGAAAAACTTCTTCTGGCCTTCGAATTTATCGTAATTAATCACCTTTATTATTGCTTGAACGTGCAAAATATGACTAAAAAGTAATCAATCTGAATTAGAACCGAGAAATCATCAGCAATTCTTTAAAAGTAACAAACATGTCTAAAAATTCAACACACCCAGCAATTGCTAACACATCCAAAATGAAGGCAATGAGAAATCATATGGCTTTACAAAAAGAACTATTCTACATTGCGTAATTTCATGATAGAGATGGCTAAGATGTGATTGGTTTCGACAAATATACAGTTGTGATTGGATCAACGAAAATATCACGAATAGCTTCAGAACATTGCCTGGAGATACCCGTAGAAATTATATTTATTAATGATAGTTATCCCATGGTTTCTTCTTATGCCAAAAATGGTGAATTTACTCACTATCACGGTATATATATATATATATATATATATATATATATATATATATATATATATATATATATATATATATATATGTAATTTGGTGGTTGACATTATTCTATGCCTTAACTTTGTTTTCGTGAAAAGTTTAATATAAACTCTTTGCGCGGGTGGTGGTCCGAGTGGTGAGGGGACACCACTTGTACCAAATTCCCAAGAAACTCCATGAAAATGGAGCCGGCTTATCCTCCAAAAGGAGTCAGCCGCAGTAAAGTAAAGTAAAGTAAGGGTGGTGGTAACAATTCTTTAAATCAAGTTTGCGCGCTTGAAGTAAACATCAATCCCATTGCATATAACCAATCGTCGGACAACATAGCAAAACTATCGCCAGTTGCACGCGCTGACGCGTTTCGACCTTCCAAGTTAATCATCAGAGTACGACGGCAAATTGACTATCGAGGATCAAACCGCATTGAATATATATGGAAATCAAAGTTAGATATGCGGCTCTCACCTTTAACAGTCTCGTGAAATGTTGTGGAAAAAGTGTCACCGCATGATTGTCTGCACTTTAGCTCAATAAATAACTATACTAGATTGAGTGTAGTGCCGTATTATGGGTGGTTTGCTGCATCTGAAAAGAGTGTTTTTAAATAAATTTTTGAAAAAAATTTTTTTCACAGTAGCTCTATCGCTTAATATGTTCAAATGATTTATTTTAGAAATGAAAAATAAGTATTGTCTATGGCTAAAGAATTAACGATTGTAGACGAAACATTGTTTAGTGCTCATTAACATTAGAAAACGTAAACAGCATTTGATGTGTTGTTAAGGAAGCTGCATGATGCTTTCGATGCTTAGGTCTAGGCGACGCCTTTTAAAGCAATAAGCGCGAATATAAAAGCATTTTTACACGTATTGCCTTTATTATTAGTCAAATTTTTGTATCTGCCTTTACTATCTTGCACATTTCATTGTGTAATTATTTATTGTTTTATGTGCAACTCGTTCTTCATTTTGAAATTCCAGTTAGATTGAAAGATTCCCCTGCAAACAAGAATTCACTAGTCGGCATAGAATTATTTAATCTGATTTACCACGAATGTAATTCCAATGTCTGGTAACGTTAGACGCTATGAAGAGGGAGTTTAGCTGTTGATTTAATCAGGAACAAACTGCAAAAATTACTTAAAGCAAATCCTAAACATTATTGTTCTTTCACGTTTTATTTTCTTTTCGATTTTATGCTCTAAATGAAAATAATAACTATTTCTTATCCCTCAATTCTGAATCGTAAACAGTAATTATAAGAGCGTTGTGGGTCTCATGTAACCTAGATGTTTTGAGTGTCATCTGGCGTCTATGTGTAAAAAGTTTTTAACTGACCATATAAACATTTGGCTTGGCGACAGGCGGTAGCGTTCTCACGAACTGTGCCGGACCTTATAGTAAACATTTGCAGATCTTGTTAAAAATGTATGATCATGTAGTCAAGTATGTTTATGACTGGCATCCTCTGCCATGCCTACATTTACTATCTCCAGGGAAAGTAGAGGAAGGCAACTAGCGATGCAACTTTATCCGCATTGTAGCATAAATCGCGTTATCATACCTATTCCCAGCAATCTTGTGGCGTCAGAATCTCTCGAGGCAACTATTTGTAAAACTTAATTTTATTTGTGTATGGTCAGTGGGGAGATTCTGATACCATCGTCCCTTACATGAATATTCTCGTTAACATGGCGCTTTCTGCGTAGGCGCAGTTCGGCTCTCTTCGTTCAAATTTCAACCAGAGTTCCGGCATAGTCATTCCCCTTTGTCAATTCAGAAAATATTATATGCAAAATCGTGTGTATTTACGGAATCTTAGAAATATAATAAAAAACGATTTCCGCTTAAATAGACCACGTTCTATTATGCTATGTCTGATGGGCTAATGCAATTTAACAATAATTGATTGCGCGGGTGGTGGTAACAATTCTTTAAATCAAGTTTGCGTGCTTGAAGCAAACACCAATCCCATTGTATTTAACCAATCGTCGAACAACATAACAACACTACCGCCAGTCGCAACGCGCTGACGCGTTTCGACCTTCGATGATCATCATCAGAGTACGTCGGCAAACTGGCTATCGAGGATCAAACCACATTGAATATTGATATGGAAATCAAATTTAGATATGCGGCTCTCACCTCTAGCAGTCTCGTATAAATTGGAAATGTCGGCTGCACAATTTCTAAGCAGTCACGAAAATTAACTTTTTGCAGTCAAGTTCAATGTATGCGAGACTGCTAGAGGTGAGAGCCGCCTATCTAAATTTGATTTCCATATATATATATATTCAATGCGGTTTGATCCTCGCGTTAGTCAGTTTGCCGTCGTACTCTGGTGATGATCATGGAAGGTCGAGACGCGTCAGTGCGTTGCGGCGGGCTAATACAATGTTGGCTAAATGCTTGAAGCGGATATCAGGATGAAAACTCGAGGAAATTAAACTTTCTCTCAAATGTGATTTTTTGAAGAGTAGAGGAGCAGCCTCGATTAAATACTCCAACTGATATTGAGAACAGCGCCCACTCAATTTTACTCTGTATTCTAAAGATTGAAAACTTTCACATTTGAAATAATCTTTTTCCTACAATGCATCTTCTGGGTGACGAGCTTGCTGACGTGTCACCTAGAGGGGGCGATCTCAAACGCACTTGAAGCCGGTCTGACTTAGCGGTAGTAAGCCGCGAACAAAAATATGTAATGCTTGATATACGCCAGAACCAGGCCACTTTAAGATAATATTATTCGGCCTACTGTATGCCAAAAACGATGAAGATCTGTGTGAGTTTTCGACGTTTTGCATTTTTAACGGCAGCAAAGCATCTTGGTAACAACAATGAACTGTAACTGGATAGGTATTGTGCAGCTGACATATCTAGTCAAGTCTAATGTAGGACCAAATACTTGAGGTGACAGCCACATAGCTAATTTTGCTTACCTTTTCTGCATTGCAGTTTGATTCTCGCTAATCCATTTATTTTTGTGCTCTGATGATGATCATGGACGGTCGAAACGTGTCAGTATGTACGACCGACGACAGTTTTGCTATGTTGTGCGAATGGGTAAATAAAATGGGATTGGTGTTTATAGCAAGTACGAAAACGTGAATTAACGAATTGTCATCAGAACGCGTGCAGTTGGTGATTGAATAATTGTGTAACTGGTTAATAGTTTATCCACTTCTAATAGATGAATGGATAAACGCGGTCGATTTGGCTTAAAATGCCTCTATCTGATTTGGGAAATTAGGAATGTGAGAAAGCTAAATTAAATATATCGCAATTCATTTTATTTTACTTCTAGCCTTATTGCATTATTCTTTTACGTGAGTAGAAAATTTAATTTCCTACGCCAGAATAAAAAGGGTAGCCTTATCAGCTGAGTCGTGCAAAATCGATAAGCGAAATCAGGCTATTGCAAACACATTCATTTCCGATTCCCTTACTTTTCCTTCTCTTTTGCATTCTTAATCTAATAATAACGCTTTTTTAACTGCTATGAATATAGTGGATATCAATAAAAACATTGAGCCAAGTGCCGGATTTCAAAAGCAGGTGAAGAAAACTGCAATTCGTTAAACCTAGGTTACATTTTAACGCAGTTTATTTGGTGTGCAAGCACTAAAGCAAACTTGGCAAGAAGAAGTTCTCACACGCGCGTTGAATAAATTAGAAATCGATATTTGTTGCGTAATCGAAACCGGAATGCTGGATCCTACGAGCATTATAGAACTGGATGCACCACTTTTATCAACGCGTTTTAGGCTTCGAACTTTGAATTCCATGGAGTTTTCTCTAGACGGTTAATCGGGTGTCGGTATTTTCCTTAGCTCACGAGCTGAAGCGTGTTTAGCTGTCTGTAAACAGCCGACGTTTTGAGTCATTCTTAAATACATCTGCTAAAATCAATACCAGAAACCTAATTCGGCGTTGCCTTATTGTTGTATATATTTTTGCTACCGACGAATGGAGCACAGACGACAGCAAGGGCGTATTTTATTCCGACCGAAGTAAATCATGAAGCCCCTATTTAGTCCTGTTTATGGGTGACATAAATAATCAAGTTTGGCGCCTAAGCAACGCATACTTCTGTCTAAGTGGCAGATATATTTTAAGCTCAATACGCAACGATATTTGTGAACTTCTGTTGAATAGCTGCGTATGAACTGTAGTCTTCGCGTAAGTCGTTGCCTCACATGGCATCCTCAAGTCGCCGGACAACTGTGGACTCAAATATATCATGTAACAATTATGTATAGATAGTATGGTTGCATCCTTGATTGTCGTTTGTTTTTGGAACGCGCATGTCGACTCGGACCATGTCGTTATCCGTTGTAGGTTGTCACATAAATTTTGCCCAAGAATAAACAATAATAAACATTAAATAGATGCAAGCAAACTCGACAAACTGCCTTTCTAACAAAATGTGCTGATTCTTTAAAATAAATGTTAACTGATCTTCAAGGTAAAAATTTTCATTTATAATAATAATAATAATCGTGGAGTTGTAAGGCGCCAACTTAAGCGCTGTATAATAGTCGATATTGAATCATTTTGTACCAGAAAGGCCGAAAATATAGAAGAAACGCTGGCATCAGGTAACAGCCTAAGTTTGTCCGAACTTGTTTGTTCAACAGATCGAAGAAAATTGAACGTCATCGAAATAATAAATGGTTGCAACAATAATCTGATAACAGATACAATGTGTCATCTTGATAGGTGGGCTGAACAATTCACTGATCAATTTTCTTGAGCACCTGTATTAATTCCGATTTCCGAAATTGTGCTTGTATCAACAATATGGAACGCTAATCTCGAGCAACAATCATAGTTAGAAATACGCAACGCAATCTTGTCTCTTGAGCATCGCAAATCTGTGGGCCCCAATGATCTGCTTCCACCTTTATTTAAGGATGATGGTAATACAATTTGTAAGGCGCTGATTACTATTTTTCTTACCAACTTGACGGAAGAGGTCGTGCTAATTGCCTGAATTGAGTAGACCATCATTCCTATCTTCAAAAAGAGAACTATTTAATTTAAGAGATAACCATCGTGTGATAATTACCTGATGAGTGTTGTGACTAACTTCTCGTCAATTTCTTTAATGTAAATGCTTCGGTCACTATATCGACATCCTTCATCAGTCCACATGTAATTCACAAGTCCCCCAAACAGGCTAGTAAGGCGTGAACGATATGACGTTTAGCTATTTTATTTATACTTCCGACTGGTTAGCCTCATGATAATTAGCTGACGTTTCATTAGATAAATGCGCCTCATGTATGTGTATGTCTTCACAGCTTCTGGATAGAATCAACTATGCGAACTTAGAGTAGCTGAATTTTAACCTAGCTTTTGCATGCGTTAGTCTATATTGTATGTATCCACTATGTGAAGCGATGGAATTCAAGTTGCCCACACACCGTTTAGGTTGGCGAGAGCAATAACCTCATGCCAAGGTAAGTGATGAAAAACTACAATCAGGCGAATCATGCGTGTGTGTGAAATTTCGCTCAAACCACTTGATTTCTAATTAGAAATGGCTCGTTTAATGACGACAGTTGTCATTTCATTAGATAGGCAAATGCCACATATGTGCACACGCGTGTGTTTGTATAACTAACAAGTATTGAATTAAATATAATTATCACACATGTACATTCATCTAAGTGAAACTGCAGTTAAAAGAGGTTATTTTACCCTCCGCACACGTCAGACTACTTGTTTTTCTTAACGTTTCAAATGTTCAATTCCATAGGAATAATAAATTAGAAATAACTGCTAAAGTAACTTTAAAGGATGAAGTTTTGGAATGTTTTTACCATTAATAATTGATTAATCACTAATGAAATGATAAGCTCACTAATAGTCTAATCTTAATCGAATATTCTTAATCTTTTGCTGGACTTAGATTCAATTTCTGATTCGTCTAATAGTTTTTCGTTTCATTAGCTAATGCTGTCTTCCTAATCGACCCTAACGATTTTTCCACAGCTGTTTCATTCATAATATCGTCTCGACATTTAGTTTCGATATATTCTCTAAACTATCATGTCATCCTGTTATGACTACATATCACTATGCGTCTGTTATCATCCCAGTTAATAATGTGTCCGATATCCACTCCGTGACGGGCAAGATAAGATTAAACAACATGTCCATACTTAGATGCAGTTCTATGTTCTCTTCTTACCTCGACTTGGTACATGGTTTCATCAACAAACATGAGAGCACAGTCTCTATATGTTGTTGTATACGTTTCTGGAGTTTCTGAAGGTTCGAGTTTTTATCTTTGGTTAGGAAATCTAGTGTCCAAGTTGAGGGACCGTCTTAAAACTTTCTTTATATTATTTTGTAAAGCTATTG
>JAQBSW010004638.1:0-66702 GCA_029291075.1 Eudiplozoon nipponicum
GATAAAATTTATTTTTCATGTTGCACATTAAAAAGGTACTATGAATTAAATTAATAGTTATTTACGGGCTATACAGAAGAACATAAGATCGCCAATTTTTAACGTGAGAATGAGAATTTTTTAGGGTCACCGCTCCTCGCATTGATCCGCTTGATATGAGAAACCATTACAGAAATGAAGCTCCAAAGAGTCATAAGTGCACGAAAAATATCGCATTCGCCATAATGTTTAGTGTCCATCGATGCATGTTTAATTTGTGCCTACACGTTTTTCTTCAGTAGGAGCTCGCAATTCGTCATTCACCGTCCATACTATTAATTAATGCAGAGCAAAAGGACAGTGACTATCCAGTGAAAACCTTGTGTCGACATCTATTACTAATTAATTGATCCGCATGGAATGCACGTGTAAAAGAAACTACAAAATTTTTACATGCTTAATTTCGTAAATCATTCTGACTTTATGTGAATTAAATTTTTATGATTTTCGATAGGCATAAAAAAATATGCATGAATTATAACATGGAAACATCACTGACTGCGCGGGTGGCAATAACAATTCTTTAAATAAAGCTTGTGAGCTTGATACAAACACCAATCCGATTGTATTTAACCAGGCGCACAGCACAAAATATATCGTCTATCACACGTATCAGTACGTTTCGGCCTTCCATGACCATCATCATCAGAGTACGACAGTAAAATGACTACCAATGATCAAACCGTGACTAAAATATGGAAAAAAAAATTAGACATGCGACTCTCACATCTAGTAGTCTCGTATACACTGCACTTGACTGGAAATGTCGGCTGCACAATTTATACGCAGTCACGAACAATAAGTTTCCGCAACTTTCGTCACATGCATATAAGTTATATAGTTTAGCGATCATTGATTGCACGAGCGGAGAGAAATATTTACTATATCAACAGTTAGATACTATTTGTGGCCGAGAACTAATTTCTATCCAATTATATATTAGTTGTGGCGCACTTAGTAACAAATTAGTTCAATTATGACCAGAAGGATAAACCAAAGACAGAATGAACGGAAAGTATAATCTCGTGCACATTCGTTGAAGTCGCATTGTCGAGACTTTATATGATGTTAGCTTCATTACTACAGGTTTACACATTCGTCTAGGAGATTGTGCCGTCTATTATCCATCATTCCTCACCCAAATTTACATTGGGTAAAGGGTGTAATACCAGCTCCTACTGATGAGTCGTCAGTAAGCACGTAACGAATGTGCACGAGATCAACCTTTTCGTTCCTGCTGTCTTTGGTCTATCCTTCTGGTCATAATTAAACGAATTTGTTACTAGGTGCGCAACACGTAATACATAATTGTACCAAATCAAGTGTGGGTGCTCAAGATAAATGGCAGTTATTTTTAGCAAATATATTAAATTTTGCGCAATGAGTATCAACATAACTAGAAAGAATGGCTGACTGTTTAGCATTGGTTTTCAAGTTTTGTTAATTGAACCATCACTAAAATGAAGTTAAATAAATTAATACTGCTTAACTATTATATAAGTAATTAGAAAATTAAATAGTTCATTTTTTAACTTGTCATTCCAGGAGTATCCCTGTGTTATCAAAATGCTCAAAATAACTTCTACACCTGTGACACTTGCGGAGGAAGGTATGCATTTATCCTTCTCATGCAGTTCGCCAAAAAAAATAAGAACAACGCATATGGGAAGAAAACAAAAAGGCACAGGAATCCATAGGCGAATATAAAACGAAGGATTGGTGTTTACATAAACCATTTATCAATAAGCATAAAGTTTATGATAATTGATAAAAAAGGGACAATGCTGTATAAGGATCAACAACAGTATTATCCAACTTAAGCGATTCTCAAAAATGGCCTTTGTTATGAGATTTCTATGCAAGATATCTTGATATTCCAATGGGGACATAGGCTCATTAACCAAAAGACAAATGGGTTGTATATATTTTAGTTGTCATTGTTTTGTATTATTTGTGTAAGGTGTGAAAAACATAGTATGGAAAAGTTGAATTATAGAATACAGTAGAAACATAGCCATTATCTTTCCATTTTCTATTACTTTGTAAAGTGAATTTCAAAAAGCCAAGGAGATTAACTTGGATTAATTGCACAAATTATACATCAACGGACAAAACGCATATGAAGAAAGACACAGATAAAAAATGCACTAGATTAAAAGAAATGTTTTGGGCGAAGAAAATTGATATATTTTCTAATCGTTGTTGTGCGAAATAAGAGTTTTGCGTTCAATGTCCATATTTTGATTGCGACTACACTGGGGTTGTCACCCTGGACACTTCAGTCGACCATAAGCTCATGACTCCAAAAACTTTAACAAACATTAAGACAAGTGTTAAATTTTGTTTTAAAAACTTACTCATAATTACCTGTAGAACTAGCCACAATAACTGATGTTTAACTAGATTAGCGTGTGCCATGTAGGAGGATGTTTGTGTGTGTATTTTCGTCATTGTGAAGTGTTCAGGTAAATATATCTACATGCATATGGACGTTCATCTATGTGATACTACAGTGATTAATTTCAAGTCATTTTTGCACACGTCAGATTAATTGCTTTACGCTTACTTCGTTAAATGATTTACGAGTGAACGGGATATAACAATGAAAAAACAGGCGCAGAATCCTGACAAGGTAAATTGTCCATTGGTAGCAAAATAAGAAGTCAAATTAAGATAAATGAAGGTTACAAAGCAACATTTAGAATTAATCTACTGAAAGAAGGCTCATACAGGATATTTAACTTTAATGTTCATTAATAAATGTTTCAATAAATAAGAACCATGAGTGAGAAACTCCAGTAAAACAACAGTAAAAAAGGATAAAATATTAAAGAATCTTAAATTTAGTTAAGAGATCGTTATTTTTTTCTCTGAAGCGTATTTCTGATTCTCATTTGTAAAATTTTTGCTTTCTAGCATTATTTCGTATTGTACAAAATCGGGCCTAGTGATTTTTCTACCGCTGCTTCATTAATAATATTATCACCAATTAATTTTAGAAAAAATATGTCGGTTATATATATTATTGAAATGATGAAGGCTTATTTTATTTTACATTTAGGAATGAATTTTGTAAGCAAATAAGAGGTGCCAAAATGAGGCAACCATCTTCTTTTATTTACTTGGAGAAGAATTTACTTGCTATGTCGATGATATTCGTTATTTGGAACCGTGGATGGGACGAAAGAATACCTATTTTAAACTCGAATAATCAAGTTAGTGAACTCCAATTTACGATTGAAAAGAAGTCATTGAATGAAATACCATTTCTGAATGACAAAAAATTACAGGTGGGCCAATATTAGAAAGAGATGTTTGTAGAAAGGACACTTACTTTGGTATCCATCTTAAGTTCAAGTCAAATCATCCGTACAAGGTGCAAAATGGTGTATAAAAATCAATGACAATTAGAAACCTTAGGCTAAAATATATAAAATATATGGAGATTGAACTAGGCAGACTTTGAGAAATATTCAGTGTTCATGGACAACCTTTACAGGTAATAGAAGCAAGGGTGATGAATGGCATGGTTACGTTCAATCAAAATTGAAATACTTTAAGTCGGATAGAATAAAGGAGGATAATCGAGTCATGGTAACAACACATTCAAAACAAAATATGAAAATAAAATCGATATCAGAAAACTACGTCATAAGAACAGCCTTGAAGCAATCGTTTACCCTAGGCACTAAAATTTTCAATTAAAAGGGAAAAAATCACAGCTAGACCAATAAGGATTGAGACCATGAGCCCTAAGAAGGTAAAATGAGGGGGAACATAGAACAACACATAAATGTGGGAAAGTAAGTAGATTAGGTATTGCACGCCATGCAGTAGACGCGGAACACAATTAACTGGGATGATTGTCGACAAGTATCGACATGTGGTCGTAATAGATCGATAAGATTGACTTGTAAGTCTGCTGCGATTAAACCAAGAGATAAAGTAATTAATAGGACAGCGGAAAACAATCACTTGCCTCGATTTGCAACACAAAATGAACTAACGTAAGGAAGCGAAGATTGCACCAATGAGAACCAGGAACCCACTCCTGGATACGAGTAAGAATTTAGAATTAAAATTGGATTCCATAAGTCGATCTATTAACTTAATTCCATTAAAGAATGTATTAATTATTAATGAAACGCCACGTTTAATATGAACAACAATATTAATATGATCGTTGTTTCAGTAGATAGTTGTGCAAATTAAGTTGTACCTGTAACGTTCTGTACATATATCGGTCAAATAAAGAAGATTGCACTGAGAAAAAGTCAACACACTTAGAAGAAACTGATCAAAGCTGCCACCAGTCGACCTGCTCTGACGCGTTTCGACCTTCTATGATCATCATAAGAGTACGACGGCAAACAGACTAGCGAGGATCAAAGCGCGTCAGTGCGTTGCGACTGGCGGTAGTTTTGTTACTTTGTTCGACGACTGGTTAAATACAATGGGATTGGTGTTTACTTCAAGCTCGCAAACTTGATTTTAAAAATTGTTACCACCACCCGCGCAATCAATTATTGTTTAATTGTATTGCCTATATAATTAAGTGTGGCGAAAGCTACAAACAGCTAATGTTCGTGACTGCATAGAAATTGTGCGGCCGACATTTCCAGTCATGTGCAATGTATGCAAGACTAATAGAGGTGAGAGCCGCCTATCTAGTTTTTCTTTCCATATATATGCAATGCGGTTTGATCCTCTTAATGATTTGCTATTGTGCCAGTATTGATCATGGAAGGTCGAAACGCGTCAGTGCGCTGCAACTGGCGGTAGTTTTGTTATGTTTTTCGACGAATGGCTAAATACAATGGGAATGGTGTTTACTTCAAGCTCGCAAACGTGATTTAAAAAATTGTTACCACCACCCGGGCAATTAATTATTGTTTAATCTGATCAAAAGGTGTGTTGAAAAAAAATCATCCATTTGCGAACATGTATTTTTTTCAAGCCATAATGCCTTAAGAAAAATTATGCTCAGTCCAAACCTGAAACGAAACCGACCTACGAATGCTATCAATTATCCTGCAACAGCAAGTTGCGTATTAAAATTCAACGATGATAGCACTACGCGCGGATGTTCTTCTTCACTTAAACGAAACATGTTGCGCGACAGAGAATAGATTAATTATTTGGATTTTGTTGTACCCAACCAGTTGTTTTCCTTAAATGTTGAATCTTTTTGCTCAGTGCTGTCCTTCTAGTTGTGGATTTGTCCGCATTTTTCTTGTGTGGGACAATTGATAGCACTCGTAGGTCTGTAAAATCCTGAAAGTTGTACATTTTCAGGTGCTCCGATTATTGGCCTTGATTGACAGGTTCTCATTTATCCCTACTTTTTTAAGCCTTCCATCAGTTGCTTGTCTGAAAATGACGTTGGAGCAAGATTGTCCTCTCTTTTTGTTCCGATTTTTAGAAATTTAATTTCGAGTCTCATCTTCAGGGTTGACGAAATACGCACAGGGAAAACATTCAAGACAGATTTATTTAAATTTATCTTAATCCCTAAAGTATTTTTTTTTAAATTGTCTGTCCTAATATCCGGTCTTCATGCCTCATTTCTAAAACTCAAATGAATACGCAGACTTATCCTCCCCGCGCACAACAACCTATATACACATACGCGCACTCCCCCATACTGACATTTCTAGAATAATTATAAGCAAACCTTATGAATTCACACACTCGCCTATCCATGTTGTCTCTATTTTTAATTGCTGTACCAGACGCATATGAGGATCAACAAGATTTTGATTTCAATATTGAAGTAATCCTCAAACACCCCCGTTTGCCTAATCCCATCCTGTTTGCAAAAGGTTATTGAAAGAGACCGAATACGGAGCTTAAAATAAGGGACAAATGAGAACCCATAAATCAAGCCCAATAATCCGAGCACCTGAAAATGTACAACTTTCAAGATTTGACGAACCTACGAGTGCTATCAGTTGTTTTCCTTCACCATCTTCAATTTTACTCAGAATATGTAGGCTTCCTGTTCCGGCGGCCTTTTCCAATGCATAGCAAATCCCATGAAGAAGCTTGCAACGGGAAATAGTCAACAAGTTTCGTAGAAATTGATCACAAAGTGGGTTGCACAAATATCAGCCATTTGCCAACACGTATTGCTTACAGACCATAATGCCATCAGTAAAATTCTGTTGAGTCCAATACTTATTTATTACTATTTATTCATCTTTGACTACTTGTTTTTTCAATGTATCTTGTAAATTGGGTTCTTTATGCAGTGTAGCCCTTTTTAATAAACCATTACGTTTTAAAAAAGCAACTTTTCTTTGCACTATTACTATCTTTCTTTTATGACCCCATTTGTTTTAACTTTATATCACAATAAAATATGTTATCTATATTATTAATTTTTACTAACTCTTAATTATTTATCGTGAAAATTTTGCGACCAGGAATTCACAGTATCTTGCCCCCTTCTTTACTCAAACGTCATTCGTAAATATTTCACTTAGGAAAGTAAGTGTTGTGCAACTAGGAATTGACATGAAACGAACGTTGGTTGCGCGGGCGGTGATAACAATTACTATAATTTTGATATAAACACCTGACCATTAAGTACAATGATATGTCAGTATGAACTAAGAATTGTGTAGCGTAGGGGAAGGCAATTCATCAAATAGACCGGTTTCGTTCTTATTGGGAACTAATTACGTACTGGCCAGGAATTGACATTTACAACATTAGCTTTACATGGATGAGTGATACACGCGCAGTAGCTGATTACTTCTCTTTCCAAAAAAAAGCGATAGCACATACGCACAAGCATGGCGTACACGTTTCTAGTGAATCGTCGATAGGTGTTATTAGATCACTTTAATTTCATTTCGATGAGGATAAACATGCAGACGTATACATAGCACACACTTACCTAATGGAAATACAGTTAGGTTTAATAGATCTACAAATAAGTAAAGATGAAAGAGTTTAAGCAAAATTAAATACTTCACTTAATGATTTACTGGAGTAACAGGTGTTTATTGAAATCCATTGTGTTGGGAGCGTGTACCGACTCGGCAAACATAGTGTTAGTACCATGTAAATTTTCGGTACTAAAATGTTGGTATCGAGTACTGACACAATAACCATAGTGTTGGTATCCTTAACAGAATCGGTATATATTTTAGCGTCGAAGTCACATTTTCGATCTTTTGTATGATGTTAGCTTCACTAGTGCTTGCTCACAAATTCGTCTAGGAGATTGTACCGTCCTATTATCCCACATTCCTCCCTCAAATATAAATTGGTTAATGGGTGCAATACCGGCTCCTACCGATGAGTCGCCAGTGAGCACGAAATGAATGTGCATGAGATTATACTTTCCGTTCATACTGTCTTTGGTTCATTCTTCTGGTCAGAATTGAACTATTTTTTTACTAGGTTCGCAGCATCTAATACATAATTATATATACATATATATATATATATATATTTGCCTCTATGCCACAAACAGTATCTAACTGATTATCAATTTTTTGGGGGGATTTGCTTTCAGTCGTAAGAGGCTGCTGAAACAGGAAGCCGAAGTGTTAGGAGTAAAATTGAAGACTGGATACAAAAACCCTGTTGGACACAACAAAGGTCAGGTAAGTAATCAGTCCCAATCGCGGAAGATTTAGACAGAAAATGCTAATGATTTTTATTTCAATATAATTGATATGCTTAATTCCAGATGAGCTGTACAGATGTTAACCAAGAAATGCGATAAGCCAGACTACTAGGAATAAAACGGCTTCAAAAGTCTCAACAGATAACACACCTGGTGTGTACGGGATCATGCCAAAGGTAAGTGATGAAGAAGTAAGAGAAGATCAGCATTGCGAATTTGCAACGACAAACAATGCTTAAGCAGAATTGATTAGCTGCATTGCTATCTTACCTTTTAATGTAAAAATAAATTAATGACAACAGAAACGTATTCACACAATTTGAACATGGATACTAGTTTAAATCTAGCTAATAGTATTCCACACAAAATACTGCCTTTTATCTATCACGACAGAATTCAGTTTAACCAATATTGTTCATATAACGTGGAAAATCTGTAACAACTGTATTTGAATTTTATCGTTTGGGTGAAGCAAGACATCAGAAACTGCTAACCCTTCCGCAAAGATATAATGCAGCAGTTGGGCCCAAGTAATACTGCAAATTTCTCAATGTTTGGGACACACGTCATTGAAGAACTTTTATGATTACGTCAATTTTTATCATACTAACGCAAAACAAGAAGTGACACTTTTAAACCAATGCGAAATAAATGCATCACAGCAATGCACCTGGATACGTAATTAGTGGATCAAAATTTTTTAAATGCACAGAGAAATCACGTGGCAGAAAAATGCTTAAACGCATTGTATAAGCCTATATAAACATGACAATAAAAACTAATTTTTTGCAAAACTTAAATTAACTGAAATATCTGGTACTTAATTTTTAAAAAAATTAAAATCGTAATGGTGGTTTTTGATATATCACATGGTTATATATACATAAAACAGAAGCACAATGCGCAAATATAACACACAGGCACATGTTTTTGTTCGCTTATCTGATTAGTTTACTTTTCTTTATTTCGCAAAATCAATCCAAATTTCATATTTATACTTTTCAGATACATGAGTTTCGTGGCAAAGTGTTTAGATAATAGTTCGAATAAAGTTTTCATGCTTTGTCAGACACACAAAGACTGAAATATCAAAAAGCAGTTTCCTAAGGTCTAATTACAGGACCATTTTACATAAGGGTAATGGTAGCAATACTTATATCGAAAGAACAGGAAAGAACTATAAAAACCACAAAACAATTTATAGCTTGTAAGAACATGTAATACCTGTATTTCAGTTATTTTTTATGTGTAAAAGTTTGGTTAAAATGATGTCGAACCTGAGGATGAACAAAGAACTTGTCCCGAATATTAATTCTAAGATATTACACGAGAACAAAAGAATATATTGGTAAAATGACCCAAATCAAATTGAAAAACTACCTCATTAAACAAAGTAAGAAATGGGTTCCTCTGATTCCGTGATAATTAAAAATCAATAATCTTTTAAAATTTTTAGGTGCCTTGATCATGGTCATTATCGAAATTAATTATTTCATTTAACACAAAAAGTATACTGCAAGACTATCATTAAGGACAAGTTAATTATGTCATAAATGAAAGAAAATGAAGAATAGCTACAAAAATGAAGTAATTTCTAGACGTTCATCTTATATAGTGCGAAACAGATGTGGTCTAATGTTGACATCAATGAACCCATCTGAGTATTTCATTAGCAAATTTTCCTCAAGTAACCCAGTTCTTCCTTGATCTTCTGTTCAGAGCAAATCTTCCTGATTATGTTTGCTAGGTTGTTAACTAAGTTTCTTTTGCGAGATTTTGGCACGCTTCTGTTGTAATGAATGTTTGCTCGGTGAAAGTGGATTTTCTATATATGGCCAGTGTCAAATAACCATTTTCATCTTGCATGTGTTGAATGTCCAACAAGGGAAGACTATTGCCATTCTCTACCTCGAGAGTGAATTTGATGTCTGGATCGCCACCATTGGCTTGGGATAGGTATGCTATGTCTGAGACGAATAATAATATATCATCTGCATACCTTTTGTAGAGAACGCACTGGTTGATTATACATTTAGGCTCGTTTGTTCAAGACGATGTACGCATACATATACCAGGATGAGTGCAATACAGCTTCTAAAAGCTACACCATGGTTCTCACGGTAATATTTCCCTTCAAATATAAATTTCACATATCTGTACATGCTAATGAGGTCTATGACATCATTGGTGTCTATAGGAAAAACTCGAAACTCATTTTTATCCAGGTAACACAAGATCGGCGTTGTCTTATCCAGTGGAATGGTAGTAAATAAGAATGAGGCGTATGTGATGGTGTATGTGATGACGACATTTCGGAATAGTTGAAGTAGTTTGCAGAGGAACTTAACTGGTTTATTTTTCGGTGCATTGATTATATATATATATATATATATATATATATAAATGTGTGTATATATATATATATATATAAATATTGTTGTAAGTATATATCATACATTGTATCCGGTAGCAAAGGTAATTCATCCAATAGACTGGTTTCTTCCAGAATTATCTTTGCTAACTGATGCAATGTTTAGCTTATGGTATCCAATGTGCAAAAACATAAAGAAATTTTATCATATACAAGAAACGCTTCTTTCTCATTATCTTCTCATGTACCCTCTAATGAACATATCTCTATAGATAAATTGGAAGGCAAAACAAAATTGAAATATATAAAAATAGAGAGTGTGAAAAAAGGAAGCCAATCAATTTCGTGCGACACCTTCAGTATAAGCTCAACGAATAAACATGAAAAATCATGTTCAGGCATTAAGGTTACGCAAGCAATTGATTGGTTTTCTTTTTTCACACCCTCTATATGTTTACATATCTGTATCTGATAAAAATTTCTTTTTGCTTTGCACATGGGAAGGGTACAATGAATATATATGTATATTTATTATGCCCATTGTCTTCGAATATTACACAGTATATTTCTAATTAGGAAGAAAAAGCACATTAAAACCAAAGTGGATAATGACCATTTATTTCGAGATTACTAAACTTCGCTTTACAATATTTCATTTTTATACATTCTGGGTTTGCATTTGATTATGTGGGTGGCAAAAAATCTGACTCGGTGTTTTTCTTTTTCTTGTTTTACCTGATGGGTAAGCGAGTATGCGTTAGTGTCTGTGTGTGTGCCTGTTTGCATGTAAAGGTCTTTCTCTCTGTATTGTAAAGTGATGTCCGAGATCTGATCATTATTGTATTCATGGCTTGCGATTTAACAAAATGTGCGCATTGTTGGCTGTTACGTGTATGAATGTTATTTTTCCGAGTGTAGTCTTTTTTCACATTGTTGCGCAATTTTGTTTTCTTCACTTGGTAACAGCGCAGGTGCGGATTGCAGTGTTGAATGCTGATATTGTTTCGAAATTTCTGTCAGCGTATGTGTATCTGTTTTTTCCTCTTCAGTCTGTTGCCAATCCGGTTAAATGTTTGATGAGTTTTGTCGAGGGCGTGTTCGGTCTTGCCTAGATACTAGTAAATTGTAATTGAATTTTGTTATTCGTGACGTCGATTAGAATATCATGTTGATGAAACTTTTGAATATTTAGGCCAGGTGTTTGTTGTTTTATATAAAGGGCTTCATAAATATAAATTTTCTGATTTTCCTTTATGCAGAATTGAGAAAATTGTTTCCAGTATATGATGGGAAATAGCTGATTTTCCAAACCGTGCCAAGCCATTTTTTAATGTTTCTGTGGTAAATTTTGCTGGATTCTGTTTAACACTGTTCTGGTTGCCCATTATATATATATATATATATATATATATATATATATATATATATATATATATATATATATATGGTCCGTGGCGATAGAAATGTTAGGCCTGATTATCTGCGGACACAGGCTTATCAGTCTGGAAATGGTATCATCAACTTCGTTGGCTGGGTCACGTTTTGCGTATAACTTTAATTCGATTGCCCAGTACAGCAAAATTCTATCATACAGCGCCCGATTGGTGTAAGAAACAGGATGGCATAAGCAGGTAGTCAACTACATCCAAATTGAGCAGTATAGAATCCACTCGTTTGCTAGCAGGGGGTCCAAGTGCACATCATAGTTCTTAGTTGAAAACCCTGCGCAATATGGCATCGAGTCGAGCTCAGTGGTGATCTTGTTGCAGGTTCCTATCAGAATCATCTTCGTAACTTTCTTTCCGTAGGTGGGCAGAGCTAACTGTGAGGAATGGATGTGTGTATGTCCTGATGCCGTAAAAACCGTGGGGAAGCTATATTTAATGGCGACTTGACCATACTGGTGTTGTTTAGAGGTTTACTTTGCCTTACTTCTGTGTTATATAGACAAATATACTCATGGTAACTAGGTCGCATCTACCAGAAATCTCTCTATAATTTGTGTGCCTAAAATTTTACTTTTTTCGTCTAAGAGATTATAATCTCACATTCTACACCATAAATATATAGTGGTTAAAGCGCGTAAAGCCGGCTCCAATTGATGAGTCGCCAGTAAGCACGAAACGAATGCGCATGAGATTATACTTTCCGTTCATGCTGTCTTTGCTTTATCCTTCTAGCCACAACTGAACTAATTTGTTACTAGGCTGCAACACCTAATACATACTTGCATATATATTAGTTCTCCGCAACAAACTGTTACGTAGTCTTTGCTTACTATCAACGTTCCGGAACTTCAATATCCGTTCCAACATCAGGCCAATAGTCAAATATATACACAGCACAATACTCAAAAAAGCAGATTTAAGCAAATGTGGTAACCTCGTTCCGAAACCATTCTATTTCTATTTTATTTTTTTGACACACCAATTTTTTTTAAACAAAGAATTTGTCTCACTAACTAAACTCAGTATATTCATTTGCCTAACGCACCTGAAAACCTTCACTCAGTAACTAAATATATATATATATATATATATATATATATATATATATATATCTGCAATTAGCACCAATCCTTATATCTAATTGTAGCTATCTCAAATTCTGGGTATATATATATATATATATATATATATTATACATATATATTAGCTCTCCGCAACAAAGAATATCTTACTGTCATGTATTTAGTTGAATGATGCCATGATTACCGCGAAATGTGATAACTGATATCGATCAAGGCCAGATTTTATGGATTTATTGAAGTAACAGTTGTTCAGAGGTAGTAGTAATTCTCAGTTTGTTTGAATCCAGGGAGTCAATACCAAGTACCGAATCGGCAACCAGTGTTGACATCAGGAACTGACATAATAGCCAGTGTTGTTACTCATTACAAGATTGGTATATATATATAAAATGATGAAATTAGAAACTATCATCATATATATATATATATATATATCCATCATTACTGGTAAGGCATTTGTGTAGGAGACTGTAGTCTAATTATCCCACATTCCCTCACCCAGATATAAGGAAAGTATAGGCATAAGATTGGCTCCTACTGATGAGTCGCCACTAAGCACGAAACGAATGTGTACATGAGATTATACCTTCCGTTCATGCTAACTTTGTTTTATCCTTCCGGTCCTATTTGAACTAATTTGTAATTAGTTGCGCAACACCTAATGCATGATTACATATGTATAAACATTCCGCAACAGAAAATATCTAACTGTTATGTATTTGTTAGTTGTGTCTATTTCCTCAACGTTTTAATTACTAACGTTGCTAAGGTTTGAGCTAGTGACATGTCCATAGGTGTGGTTTGCTATTATGGCTGAATAAATTTGTTGATGACAACTTCGAATTACGGGAAATCATATAGCGGGAAATAAGTATTGACATGTTTCTGCACGTCATTCAAAGTAGATTGAGCACGCAACTAACTTGGATAGCTGTAGACACATCGATGTATTGTCGCAACAGAACAACTATATTAATCGATGAATCTAATGAAATCATGTCGATGCAACATTATGAATGAAGCATCGTGAAACAATCGCATGGTTCCATATGGAGCGTAGGTCTAAAAAAAGCAACGAAAGCACGATTTAGATGCGAAAAATAGCTCAAAAAAGGTACAGCATAGTTGATTATGACAAATTAATACAGATCTAAGACGTTTCTTTTTGACAAGAAGTTTAAAAGCAAATTCCATTGTTATACCTATCATTGTAATCCTACTTTTATATCTGTTAACTTTTACTTGGCGCAAACACTTATTTACAACAGCTTTACATCAATTATAAGATTAAATAAATATATCAATGGGAATATTCATTAGGTAATTTCTTGTTTTACATTAATGCATTTTAGCTTTAGAAATTAATGAAGGATCATATGACAACACTTACATTTAGATCGCTTGTCTAGTCGTTCTCATAATATCTGTTTAATGATTTTATTATTATGATCATTAGTAAGCATTCGGAGTTATTAGCGATTTAATAAATGCTTACAAACCCTTAACCGAACATTTGAGTCTGGCACATGCATAGAGAAATGGTCATACCTTGACCGCGGTTATCTTAAATGGATGTACGTGTGAGTCATGCCTTTTTAGTAAAACTAAAATAATTTGTATAAGACTAGTCATTTGAAAAAATAGTTGTTCAGATCTAGAAGAAGCTCGTATAATTCGACTCAACGAGAGGAAGTCAAAGAAAACGAAAACCATTGCAAAGCGAATAAAAAAGAGGCAAATTTACACCATCCCGTTGGTGAACCGTATTTAATTTTTTTAAAATTGAATACTCAGAGGTCAAAATTTTTTATGATAAAAATCAAATTAAATTTATGTATGGCAACCTGTACATTAGACAAAAAGTAGCATATCAATAGAAGTCACCAACACCTACCTTATAAATTGATCCTGAGATGAGTTGCACCATTTCCGAAATCTACTATTACTGAACACATACTTCAAATACAACACAACGTAAGCATATATAATTGTTAAAGTCTAGATAAAACTGGGTCGGAATATACTTTGAATCCTTAGATAAAACAGCACGAATCCAAATTCAAATCAAGTCTGCAAGCTTGATGTAATCACCAACTCAATTTCATTTGACCAGACGCGCAATATCAAGCTCGCAAACTTGATTTAAATAATTATTATCACCACCCGTGCAGTCAATGATTTTCTAACAAGGATGCTTGTAAAACGTCGAACACGATTCATTATTCGATTAGCCACGAATAAGAGAAGTCTACACGAGTACCCATCCAGCTCGTCAAAACTCATCTACACAGACAATGTCAAAATTAACATTAGTACAAACATAGAGAACAAGAAGACAGCAAAAAATAAGCATGCAAATAAATGCAAAGTAAAGAACGATTGCCCATTTTTGCAATGCCGTTGAACAATGAAAATGCCACAGGATGTGTTACTAGGGCAATATAACAGTAACCGTAGGTCGATAAAATCTTGAATCCTGTACATTTCCAGGTACACCGATTATTGGCCTTGATTGATGGGTTCTCCATTATCCCTTCATTTTGATGCCCCCCATCAGCTGCTTGTCTGACGTTGGAGCAAGATTGTCCACTCATTTTTGTTGATCCTTCTACGCGTCTGGAACAGCAATTAAAACTAGAGGCATGGATAGGCGTCTATGTCAATCTATAAGGTTTGTTTTTAGTTATTCTATAAATGTCACTTTAGTGGAATACAAATATGTGTATATAGGTTGTTGTGTGCGGGGAGGGATATTAGGGCAGATAATAAAAAATAATTTAGGAATTAAAATAAATATAAATAGATCTGTCTTGAATAACGATACCACATTTGCCACAAGTTATTTTTTTCTGTGCGTATGGTGTCAACCCTGAAGGTGGGACTGGAAATAAGGTCCTAAAATTCGGAAAAAAATAGTGAAAAATCTTGTTTCAAAGTCATCTTCCGACATGCGACTGATGGAGGGCTTCAAAATGAAAGGACAAGTTAGAACCCATCAATCAAGGCCACCTCGTAATGTAAAGGATTCAAAATTTTACCGAATTAAAACTGCTATCAATTTCCTGCACAATAAAAATGTGATCAAATCCATAACAAGAAGGACAGCACTGAGCAACAAAACTCAACATTTAAATATAGCAGCAACACAAGCAAAGAAGCAAAAACCTTTTTCGCGAAAAACAAACCTTCATCTTTAATAATACGGATGAGATGCTAAGCACAGTTAAGCAACCAGTCTATAAAAAACGGGTGAGTAAATAGCAGACCGCGAAAAACTAAAACCCACAGACAAATCAAATTGCTCTCCTATTCACAGACCCAAAAAAACTGACGCATATAACACATCACCAAATTTTCATGCATTTACTTGGATAATAACGTACTTTAAGAATGAAAAATATTTCTGTAATCTTTTCTAACAAGATCAATGCCTGAACAGGATGTGACGCACGCAATTGATTGGTTTCCATTTTTCACACTCTCTCTATGTTTACAAATTTCTATCTTGTTTTGCCTTCCAATTTATATATAAAGCTATGTTCATTAGTAGATACTTGAGGAGATAATGAGAAAGAATCGTTTCTTGTACCTGGTAAAATTTCTTTTTGTTTTTGCACATAGAAAGGCAACGAATATATATATATATATATATATATGTATATATATATATATATATATATATATATATATATATATATCACGAGAGAAAACAAAACAGACAATTAGAAATGGGAAAAATTAAAATACGAGAACTTTCAACCACCTGTGTTCATCACCTCAATTTAAGGCTCAATGCCCGAGCATGCATTTTCGGCTTATCCCTATCGCTTCTAAAATTTCTCTTTGTTTCAAGGGATTTTGTAACCATCTTAAAAGCCCCAATACGGAAAACATAGCTGCGAGGATTCAATGATATTTTACCCAAATGCATACGTGTATGCACAATTTGATTTTACACTGGCATTTAAATTGCAATGTTCTTTTTTCTGTTTATTAACCATCTGGTCGATCGGCCTGCTTAAGTTGATGGAAGATGTGCGTGTATATTAATAAAAAATACTGAGATCCCCCTGAACGGTTGTTTTACTTTATTTGCTGATAAAGAGAGGTGGACTAACTTAAATAACATGCGTAATCAATAACAGAAAAATACTGTTTTTTGCGGAGAACTTTTACCGTTCTACTATCCCACATTCTTGACCAAAATATATAGTGGTTAAAGGGCGTAATACCGGCTCCTACTGATGAGTCGCCAGTAAGCACGAAACGAATGTGAATAAGATTATACTTTCCGTTCATGCTGCCTTTGGTTTATCCTTCTGGTCACAACTGAACTAATTTGTTACTAGGTTCGCAACACCTAACTTGCGTAATCAAATGTAATTCCTCTTTAGATGAATGTTTGTTAGCCACGAACAAGCATTAGGGCCTGAAAAGTTCTCACGACAGGTTCTCAATCTAATTTCACGAAGCGCTCAAAATGGCCGAATTATTATAGGGTTACGCCTAATTGAAATACATAATTATAATCAGTAACAAAACTAAAAACACGCAGACAAATCACAGGACGAAACAGCCAATTTAAAAAAAACACATAACTAAGAACGTTTCCGTTACTAAAAATATTGAACATTTTATTTAAAATACAATAAAATTGAATAAAAGTATAATGTCCTGCAAAAGGCTAATAAACAGCTACAAAAATTATCCATATTAATTGAAATTGTAGTAACAAATCAGCATCAAAATATAGACAATGAACAAAAGTCTTTTCATGGTATGCCTGTAGAAAAGTGTTAAGCAAACGAAGTAATCCGCACCAAATTTAAAAAAATTCAGTGAATTATGTAGTGTAATCTGTTGGAATTCGGGAAGGCACGCGATAATTCAATGCAAAATGTAAACAAATTCGAAAATGAAATATTTCAGGTGTTTAAGAAAACAGTCAAACACGAGAAAAAGCGAAGAATAGTTCGTATTACTATGGATTAAAATTAAACCAACATTTAAAATGCCACCTCGACAGAAGTAGCCAGCTCCGACACAGTAATAAGTAACAATTAACAATAACAGCTAACAGGTCAAGTCGGAAGCACAAACTCGATTTCAAAGTTTTAGCAGAAATCGAGCCGAACTGTGGAATAAATCACAATTTACTAATCAGGTTTACGTTTAAAAATCAGACACGCAAACTTCAAATATTGTGTACGTAACTTAATTTTAAAATTACAATCTAAAAATCGTTTTTTTAGATTTATATATATATATATATATATATATATATATAGTTATTGAGTAAACTGCATAATCAACATAACGATTTTCATCGACACGCAAGTAATTAAATAAAATCTGAAATACGTAAAAAGAGGTATATATATATATATATATATATATATATATATATATATATATATATATATAGTACGCTAGGAACAAACTAATCTCAAAAAATATTTAAAAACAGAAAAATAAAAGATTTACAATATATGAACTGGTTGACAATTACTTGCGGAATGATATGTTCACAAAAAACACTAACATAAGCTCAAAGTTTCAAAAACACAGACCAACTGCAAAACTGTTAACAGCCAATAAAAATCAAATTAGCATTAAAAGCACTACAGTTATCGGTATAACAAAATGTATACATAAGGAAAAATGTAAAAACAGAGCTCTAATGTTTCGGATATTGCATATTTATCACAAAATTGAAAGACGATCACCGATGAGCAAATCAACCCTTTTAAGATCTATGTCGTAATTCTGTTTACAAGAAGCGAAAGCACAATAAAACACATTCGAGAAATAAACCTGAAGTCATACAACGAATATGTTAGTATATCTCAGATGAGACTGAAGTTGGCTATGCGCGAAAAAGCAATGAATACGTAAATGTTTTTGCAAATAAATGATATAGCACAGTGAAAAAAATCAATATCACATGGCGAGTTAGGATTTAAATCTGCAAATTAAGGTAAAATGTATTTAATAAGTTAAGAAAAAATTCAAAAAGAAACGGGTTTATCTCTGTTCTCATACTGAAAATCATTTTATTTTTAGATTTGTATGTGACATTTGCCAAAACTATTGACGTCAATTTTATTTCTTTGCGAGATACTCTTCTATATTGGAGGCGTTTTGGAGGATTAATACGATTTTGGCTACAATACTTTCATAAATTATCAAGTTAAAAAGCACTTTTAACAATTAAAACAAGCAATTTTCCAGCACGAACAGTGGCGTATAAGAGTGATACACGTTTTTGTGCACACATTAATTTAGTTCATCGACCAAAACTTAAAAAGGACTATGGCTAGAGACATTAATTGCCGTATAGCAAAAATGAAATATAAAAATCAATAAATCAATAAAAACGTACGCATGCGCGCATCGCTTTTGTTTGACGCTGTTTGTGCCGTGAAACTGTTTTCTAAGAGTTATTATCGTTAATGGACCATAGAAAGCGTACCAAAATCTGGATGTGTGCAAACATCTTTGAGAACGGTAGAACCTCTCGCATTGTAGTGAAAATGACTTGAAAAGAATCACACAAACGTGGTGTACGAAGCATCGTAAAACGTTCATTCGATTTCATTCAACTTTAAAATTGTAATTCTAATGGTAATGAAGATCTACAAAATCCATAGTAATACCATAAAGATTTTAAATAACAAAACAAATAATCTTCCTTGTTACATATCAGTAGATATTTTCCAATTTCAAGGCAATAATACGATACATTTATTTTCAAAGGCCAGCAAAAAATCTAATCAACAGATTATATTAAAATAGTTACCTAACATTTGGAAGTATGAAAAATCATCAAATCTGTAAAGTATATATTTCTAATAAATGTAGCAGAAAACTTTAGAAAACCCTCAACCCTGCTATAATCTACAATGCCAGCATTGTCACAAGGGCAACCGTCCAATTGACGGAAAAAAAGAATGTGCCTTAACAATGAACCAAGAGAAAGAATAAAAAAACAATAATTAGATTTGGTAAATTTTAAAAAGCTCGTTATATAGCAGAAGGAATTTAAAGGTAGCTCACAGTTCACGTGGTAAAACCATATTGCTAAATACGTAATCCAAAATCAAAATTGTTCACACGTTTATATACCTATATATATATATATATATATATATATATATATATACTACATACAATGGACTATATTATTTTATGAAAAACACGCTATAAGACATACATGAAATAATGTAAAATAAGGAACATATTTAAAAAAAATGAAAACCGGCCAAAATCTAGTAAGATCGTAGCTAAATTTGTAATGTTATATGCCTTACATCACAGTATGCGATAGGTGAAAATAGCACACCTATTAATAATTATTTTTGGCAAATTTTATACGTAAACTAAACTGTGTCAACATTTTCATCCTAATTATCACCGTCACGAGCATCGTCACCACTAACATCAATATAACCACCGCACTATCATTATCATCACGAAAACAAAATTCACTAGAATTAAAATACGATGCTTCGCTGCCACGTAGACTGCAAAAAACTATAGTGAATTTACAAAAGAGGAACCGACTATTTCAGTAAAAATTAACAGATTCGGAATAAAGAAGCTAAATGATAGATTACCTAGGACGAACGAAAACCTTGCTTAAAAATATTTTATCACAAAATATTGAAAGACAGGGAATGAAATCATAGCGCTATTATCTGAACATCATGAATTATAAGCAATGTGAAATGGCAAATTTTTCTTCACCTCCAGACGAGAAAACAGCGAACTAAAAAACTTATTCCAATTTTTCAAACTATATTCTCCAACCGAAACAATAACAATACTCGTAGCCTAAAATTGGCATACAGTCAGAGTTTACTTTCAAAATGCACAAAAACGTTAATTTTTAACACAAGCCCAACCGTTGCAAGCAGTTGGAGTGGTATGCAGCCATTCATCAATCTTTCTGCCTGTCAGTTAAAAATAATAAGTAAATTAATTTAAATTGGCACAGAACAAAATTTGGGAATCAAGTGAAGTACAAGTGATCCTGTGTAGGCAAATTTAATATTTTTCATTAGTTCAAACATGTAAATACTGCAGAGCTAGACAAGTAATTAACAAAAAGACAATCCCAATGTCAAAATATACTGGCCGAACAAAAAGCACTGAAAAGCAGGTAAAAAAGATGGAATGCAAATGGATACAGAACAAAATAAGGCGTACTATAAATTGAGAATTAGCCATTAAACTAAAAGTAGTCTTTTAAAATATTTGGCCATAGAGAGAAAAGACTAAAATTTATTTATGCATCTAATCCAATAACAAAAATTCGTACTTAATAATAAATAAAAATAATGTTTTGTGGACAGCGAGAAAATTCATGTCTTATTAAGGCATCCAAAATAAAATGCGATATACTTATTGATCAAAATTATTTTATATCATTACTGAAAATATTCTATAAAAAATTTATTTCCAAGACTGCAGAAAATATAAATCAATAATTTTGTGTTGTTCGTAATTATCAATACTCATAATCTTAAATAGAAAAATCGTTTAAGCTTAAACATTATCTGGAAAGAGCAACAACTGGAAACAGAAGCATATGTACGTCATTTAATTCACACTCCATTGACATATCATCGTATTTGGTACCTAAATAAGCTTTGAAAGAAACATTTTGCACGACAGGGAATAGATTTATTAACCTATCTTTGTTGGGCTCAAGCACGGTAAGGTAACTTAGTACACGCTATCTGCTCAAAATCCTTTGCATGCAGCTAGGGCTAACATATTATGCGCCTAGCCCATTGGTCTTACTTGCTCGCACAAATGTTTGAGAATGAGGATGGCACTTGGCCGGAACATCGAATAACCAGCAGTAAAAACAGCCAATTTTACCACTAAACGCTAGAAAGCAGTCAGATTCGCAATTGATCATTCAACTCGTCTTTAATAATTAATGTGTTGATTCGAATTTCAGCTCTCAACCTAATGAATTAAAGTTAAATCCCTATCATTACGAAATATTTCGCGAAAGATTCAAAGAGGCCATGTAGAAGCTTTTGGCAGGAAACTGACATAAAATATACCAAACTACTCAAATTTGTTTCAAGGTCTAAGTAAAAATCTTCTCAATAATAAATAATTCAATAAGGGCAAAAATTACATGAACCAGGGAAGCCTATTTTGAGTTTAAATGTCAAAAATAATATTAGCGGACTAAAGCATGATATGAATCATCTTAGACCTGGAAGTAACTAAAGATTGTTGTCTATACAGTTAATTTAACCTTAGGAAAAATTACGAAGGTCCACTTCCAAGAATAGTCCCTCATACCTTTTTTGATTTTGCAATTGAATAGAAGTATTGGCGCTTCAATCCTGTCAAAAAATGCTATGAGTCATGGTGTACATGAAATCAAGTGGATATGGAATGAGCATGGCACGTTTAATTAATGAGCAAAAATAGACAAACTCTTAGGAATCACGAATATGTGAGCAACAAGTCGCTAGATTAATAATTTATTGAATACACCAATTAGGCTAGCATACTTATAATAAACTATCTTGTTGGTGAAATTGATATATGTATTCAAATACAGCACAATCTAACGGATTTCAATGTTCTCTCGCGAAATCTAGGCACATACGATTAACTG
Organism: Eudiplozoon nipponicum; assembly: GCA_029291075.1. Taxonomy (NCBI): domain Eukaryota; kingdom Metazoa; phylum Platyhelminthes; class Monogenea; order Mazocraeidea; family Diplozoidae; genus Eudiplozoon; species Eudiplozoon nipponicum. Next base: position 22,226 of record JAQBSW010004638.1, read on the forward strand.
GTTGACCAGGCAAACTACATAAGCATTTACATTCGGCCATAGACCGAAAAACCTAAATTCACGCGTAAAATAAAACTTGGCGCAATCTCGTTATTTAAGTATAATATTAGTTGGAAAAATGCTTCCAATACATTCCATTATGATAGACGGAACAAGTTTGGAAGAAATATTTTTGCAATATATTCAGTTTTAACAGAAAAAACTTATAAACCGGCTAATTGATCGACATTGCCTCCGTTAAAAAGCAAATACGTGGAATTGGGAAGTACATCAATGTTAGGTTAAACGAATAGAGAATCTGTGTGTAGCTAACAGGCTCGTGCGTGTGAAAATTTCCGTACTGACAATCAATCAGCCCTACCAAAACTTATGGGCGACTTCGTTCGAAAACTCGCCTTTATTGTCAGTCTCTGTAAGACAATACGATGCCACAATCGAAGCAGCTGTAGGCTGTCATAGTTTCACGCACTTAAAGGCACTAATTATTAGGAATTTGAAACGGATGTCGACCGGTGACACAGCCGCACAAAACTTTGCCCACAGTGGATCGGCTGCGGTTTTCGATGGTGCGTGAGTGGTCAAGTGGAAACGTCCCTAAGCTCTACTGGAACCTACAATGCGGGAGATTTCCACCGGCGTTAAGGTATGGATGCATTTACGTACTATTAAAATGTAAAATGTTCACAGCCAGTCAAGGAATATACACATAATCAAGAATAAAATAAATTTTCAAAATTTCAAAAAACAATCACAACCTATGAAGCAGAATCGTGTTACTAGTGTCGTTTTGTATAAAAACCATGAATAACAGATGTAATTAATGAAGTAGAGGTAAACACCGTATAAAAAATATACCCAGTGCAGTAATACATACTAATAGTAAACACAGGAGAACCAGTTTTGGCAAATCAAAAGATGAATAAGTAATTAAAAAACAAGCCTACTCGTACGGAAACATTGGAATTATCTGAAGTAAAGGTAAGAAAAAAAATCAGAAAAACCATTAAAAAATGATTGAAATAGACGAAAAAGCGTTTTCTTTTCTCGAAAGTAAAATGTGCATAGCTATAGGTGGCATCGTAGGCGATTAGAAGCCAATTAAATTATCAATGACATAAGCATAGACACCATATGGCGCACATGACGTAAATCATATTTAATCACAAATAATCACCTCATCGTATGAGCTTTGCATATTCGTCTCAAGCAGAACTTCTACCAAAATGAGCTGCAAACAAAACAAATTGATTAACGCCTATCTGCCGCACTTGAAAGGAAGGACCAAATTGAAAAATTTTCTAAGACCTAATGATTTCCAAGAATTCGTGCAATCGTTAAACCACACATATTGACAGGATCAAATAAATTTGTACGCATTACAGAAAGCAGACAAAATTTACTCAGGCCACGTGATTTTAAATAGAGATACAATTAAGATGAGCCTATAACGTACATTTGATATCCAAAAGCTTAACAGCAAATGTAACAAATTTGCATACCATAAAACCTCACAAAGTTCAGCACAGATTCATTAAGATTTAACGCAAAGAAGTACAAATTCGCTGAATAAATAAGTATGAAAGACTTATAAGACCAAGATGATACACCAAGTTCCAGACGACCAATTTTTTTAGTTCCTACTGGCTACGTTTCAATAGAACCCAACACTACCACGTGAAACCAATCTTAGTTCGGTTAAGTAAAATTGGACAAATATGAAATTCACTTGCTACTGATACTTACTTATCCGTATTTGTTAAACTGGAACGTCGTGCATCAATGGAATTGAACATTTAAAAAATAATGTTGATTTTGGTGTATCTTCTCGGTTTGTTAGGAACTGACTTGTAACTGGACACGACCAGCCAAGTACTTACAAGCAGGAAATAACAACTGGCATGTATAACCAAGCTTAAAATGTAAGGCAACGGCATTGTTAGTGTATAAGAATCACTAAAAAAATACCAGAATCTTTCAGTGATTCATAATATTTGCCTCAAATAAGATTACAATTTTGTCAAACAGTTTAACGAATTAGATCGAACTTAATATTTTCGAGACAAAACCACAAATTGAATGCCAAACAAATAGAGCACAGATGAGTCCTCATCCATAATTAAACATATCCAACACTAGTTATAATTTGCAATAAGAAAATATTTAAAACGGAATGTATAACGATAAGAGAGGAATAGGATCACGGAGAGAGATAGCTAAACAGAAAATTAGTACATACACCTGAAAAATAAATTTTAAATGAGTTGGAGAAGTCCTATTCGAGCGATATTTTTATTTATAAATATGTTTTTTCTTTAAAAAAACTGCTTTCCTATTTACCGCTTAACAGACAAAGGACTCCCATTTCGGGTCTTGCTCAACGTTACTAAGAACTAGCCATCATCAGTTTCAAATTCATTTATGTTGTGCAATTAAGAATTGTATGCGTGTACATCTTGGTTACACACGAATCAACCGGAAGAAATAGAATGAAGATTTTTTAAGCGTCGACTGAAAACAAAACAACAACCACAATCTACCAGCTGCCAATCGGTAAGTAAAATACAAATAATTTTGCGTTCAAGTCCTGGGAAATTTAACGAGAGGCTAAAAAGCTAGCATTCCACCAGGCTTGTGCAGTGAATTAAAGAGGAATGACAAGAGTATGCAAAAATTGACCCATCGCTAGAAAAATATTCCTATTCAAATAAGAAAATATAAATTTTTTTTACCATTGTAATGTAGTCAAATGATATCCAAAGCGATGGAGCTAGAACTCAGAACGTAACAAATTGTGTATAAAAATAAAATGCATAAAAACGAAGGAAAATATTTATCGGGTGTTTCCTGCTTATATAATAGAAATAATCGCCACGTTGTTTGTGAATGTGCCCGTTCTATATGTTCTATTTTGTAAGAATAACTGGCTTTATCCTGCTAAGTGGATTTATTAGATCAAATTTTGCCTGAATATAATTCATTAACAAAATTTTGCTAACTTATTCCTACACCAATCCAACCTGAACGCCTACCTACTTCAGAAAGTTGCTACATTCTATTTCAAAACGACACAGAATTTAATCAACTTTCTTGGCTCTGCAAGTCACCACAATGCTCGTGTGTGTCGGAAACCTACCAATGTAGTTTGATTTTATTCTCAGAGAATACCAGACAACGATAGTGATATTGATGATGAGTACAGCAAGCGAAATCAGGATTAGGTCTAGATTAGAGGGAGAATGCTCCATTTCCGGTGAAACTGGCTTGGCCAGCTGACGTTGTTGCATATCTACTGAAAACGCATAGTATTGGCATATCATTGAGATGGCACTGAACACATGGAAGAACTGATGACTATGCCCGAGCACATCATAGCGTCGAAGATAAATGCGTTCGGGCAGATGAGAGGCGTAGAAAAATGCCGCCAAACAAGCTGTACAGATTTGAATATTCCAGAGGTTGATAGAATCACATTGAGTATGAAGAGATGCGTATTGCATTGTTGATGATGATGAGGATGAGGCATTGAAAAGTAAAGAAACATGGTTACTTTTGCCAACCTTTAATTTGTTTTCATCTGTTCGTGGAATGAAATTACTACGGATTGGAAACGTGAGGCTAAACAGGCAAAATAGTATACGCTGGCCAATCGGTAGACCTTGGTACACAAATAAAAGCATAAACACACCCATCCTGGCCAGCTTCCGGCGTAAAGATTCTACCCAAAAACGAGACCAACAAGACATTACGGTGCCCAGCACAGCCAAAATCGAGGAATGCAATAGAAAGTGAGGCACATTACCCAAACGCCAATAGAACAACGAATCAGCGGCCAGTGGTAGTGAATAGGCGAATCGGGCCGTTGCCGTTCCAAAGCAAAACATACTGATGCCAGCATAGTCAATGAAGAAGCAGATGTGCCGCATAGCTGACGACATACTGTTGAATGTGTGGGCAAACGCACTGGCGAACAGTAACAGTGCGGTCATCGACAAATAGATAAGCATCGGCAAGGCGTATGTATTACCTCCAGAGAGCAACGCGTCAACGCATTGATGCAGAAAATAAATACCTGGTATTAGATGAGTCCAAATGTTAACCGTTTCATTATGGGAGGTAAATAAAGAACTCAGGCAATCAGCCACACTAAGACGAGGAGTGCGATAACCGCGTGTAATAAACGGCTCATGAAAATCAGCTGGCACATCGTCTAAAGGTACAATATTTAGATCAGAGAATTTGAGACGTGGCCGACGATTACTTACCAGTCGACGCCGCAACTTCTGTCCTACTGTCTGCACGGGATTCAATACACAGGAGTGAAATTTTTCATTAAGGAAACTAGCGCTGACATTTCGCCGGGGCAACTTGGAACCAGCATGTAAAATCGAATAGTCAGGCACACTACTGACTGAAGTAAGCCTGCAAGAAGTGGTAGAAGGAATGCTGCTTAAGTTTGTGTTATTTGGTAGAGCTGAGCATGTAAACGAAGCACCAGTTGGCAAAGGTCTGACAGCACTAACATCCTGATTAAGAACTGCTGTTAAATTACTGTCCTGGCTAATACATTCAAACTGTAAATTTTCTGTAGTCAAACACGATGAGTTGTTGTCGTCTAAATCAATGACATTTTGTTCCATAACGTAATTATTTAAACAGGCTTTAAAAACAGCTGCAAATAAACTGATAACAAATTCGATTAGATCGACTATGCATCACATTAAAACCTTGTTAGAAGTACGTTTACAAAGATTTCTTCTGTTGAAAAGTTATGCTCAATCTGAGATAGCGCGCTTTTATATAAAGGATCACTGCTTGGGCGCTATTTTTCTGCGCAGGCGTGTTTAATGAGGTTCAATGTAGTCGCCAACGCATCGTACAGCTGATGCTACGTTCTATATTAAGATCAATTAAGGTAAAAATAATAAGTTTGGCATTAATAAAGAAAAATTAAAAATTGTAGTAAGCATATAACAAAATGCGCTCAAATGCCAGTATTTAAGCGAGAAATGTTCAACGTTCATATAAGTTAAATAGCATACTATGCGGGGAATTTTAGGTAAGGCAGAAATACACATTAAAATAATAAATGTGGACATAAATAATATATGATCATTATTGCAAAATCTGCCACTTTCCAACTCTACTCGAATCAGAGCACAAAGGAATTTAATGAAAGTACAGCTAGACCCCAAGTGGTCAAAACAAACCGCAAAACCAATTATATATATTTTTGTGTGTGTGTGTGTGTGTGCGTATTTATATTTACCCCGAAGGACTCTGTAGATAGAGCTATTCATTTTGTATAGCACACAGGTTGCGAACTTCATATAAACTACAATCCAGCTAAACTGAAAAATGTATGTATAATGGGATTGATGTCTATATCCTGCACGGAACCATGATAAAAATAATTGTTATAACCACCCACGAAACCAATGATTGTATAAACATATAATTTTTATAAGGCGAAAACAAGATTTAGTAGAAGAGCCTAATTTCGACGCCCACAGAATAAAAGGCTCTACGATCATGAAGAAGGACCAATATCGTGGCGTACTTGTCGGAGACCAACTAACTTTACTGCGGCTGACTCCTTTTGGAGGATAAGCCGGCTCCATATAAATCCCGGATTATACCTCTCCATGCCGGGCGGTTGGCAGCCATTTCGGAACATGGAACATTCCAACACCCGAAATAAATAGGTGTTTTCGCGCTGATACAGAGCGCGTCGCTTGCCGGGGACGCCGTAGCATGAACGGTATTTGTGACATTTCATGGAGTTTCTTGGGAATTTGGTACAAGTGGTGTCCCCTCACCACTCGGCTTTTTGATCGAGGACGCACCTCTAGCCTTTGCACATCCAAGCGCAGTCTGCAAGGCAGCAGTAAGTTGCATGGTTGCCGGTGGCTGTTGAGAGCTCATTCGCCATTCGGAAGTACGGGGTACTAACTATGGATCTAACTAATAACCTTTAGTCGAAGGTCGGTTATAGACTGATGTTTGTTACTGGTCCGACGGCATAGATCGCAAAAAGCGTTAATTCCAGGAATAAGGAAGGAAAAGAGAATGGCAAAAGTGCCTCATCTGTAATGGAGCAAACAACACGTAAAAAACGCTTGGAATCCTTAGAGCAACCATTGCCACTACTTAAGCAATATGGCTAGTTTAACCAATGGCACATAGCATGTGAGATCTCTTTTATTTTCAACTGAACAAGCGCGATATTAACATTATTTCTCTCCAGGAGACTAGAATTACTATGACTAAACTTTTTCGTATCATATGAAATGAGGAGACTGCACCGCTTGATAGGAATTATTTGGCCATCATTACTATCTATAAAAAGGCAATCGTTAATCGTGTGACAGCCATCGTGGTATAAGTTTGACTCCAGTTTTGCCTAGGTTATTTTCTTCGATTATCCTACGACGTTTTAGCGCTTCACGCGAATCAAGCACAAGAGAAGACTAGCCGGATTCTGCTCAGGACGAGGTTTTATAGATAACATTTTTATGTTAAGGAACGTTCTTGAACAGCGAAGTTCATATCAACGTCCCACAATAACCGTCTTCCTAGCCTTCAAGGGTGCATTTGACTCGATGGATCGCAAATTTTTAATCCAAATTTTGTCGAAAATTAATTTGTCCACAAAAATTTGTTAATGCTATACGCGATCTCTACAAAAACACATCTGGATGCGATGTGAACAACAGATTAACGCACAATTTTATAAACAACAGTGGCGTTCGTCATCCTCCCATTTTCTGTTTAGTTTTGCAATCGATGTTATTAAGAATAACACCTTCCACACGTCCAGGATGCAGTTGTTGAAGTTCTCCCGGGCAGTTAGCTAGTTGATATTTACTAAGAAGACGATATCGTACTATTATTCGACATTCGAGATTTGGCTCAGGACACCTTAAATAGATTAGCAGACGTTCAGTCTTTCGGTATGAAATTCGCACCCTCTAAATATAAGATATAGGATCACCCACCACTCACTCCAATTCTGCGACAACAGAGTGAAGATCAAGGCATAGTTGACAGGTTTACAGACCTTCGGAGCTCTATCAATAACTCAGACAATATGTCCGATGAGGTGAGTACGAGAATCGTGAAAACTAAAGTAGCTTCCTCGAACCTTCTCCATTTATGGAAAATGCGAGTATTTCGCTGTCGTAAAGGTCGTGCTTACAATGAATCTATATGCGCAGTTTTATTATATGCCAGTGAGACTTGGCCCCTTAGAGTTGATGATTTTAGTAGCCTACAGGTATTCTACCATCGATGTTTGAGAAGCATTACACATGCTGGGTACCAACAACGAAGAAGAAACAATTACAACCGCAGACGTATTCTTTGATCTACCAATATGTGCTCTTCGTTAGAAAATCAAATAAGGCAACATCAATTTCGTTGGCTCGGCCAACATGTGTATATCCTCAATTCGACGGCCCAGTAGAGCTCTTTTCTTTCATCCAGCGCCAGTTTGGTGTAAAAAACAAGATGGACAGATTTTCACATGACAGAAACAGTTCAAGTCACTTACATCCAAATTGGGTAATATAGGACCCACTCATCAGCCAGGATTGAGCCCAAGTGCGAAACATAGTTCTTGGTTAGAAACCCTGCGCTATATGGCATTAAATCGAGCATAATGGCGAATTTGTTTCAGATTTCTAGTAGTATCATCTTCGTAACTTTATTTTCTTATTATATCAGAGTTAGCTTCGAGGTTTGGTTTTTTATGACATGATACAGTAAAACCCGCAAGCAACCTGTACTACTGATTTTGCCTTGCATAAAGCTGACTTGGTCGAAATGATGTTGTATAGAGGTTAAGTTTGCCTCAATTATGTGAGTTAACTAGATAAATATTCTCAAAGTACCTCGGTATCCTCTCTCAGGTATAACTCACTAATAATCTGTGTACCTAAATTCTTATTTTTGTCGTTATTTATATAAATATTCTTGTTCTCTGTTTTGCTTCTTATGGTTATAGTGCAGTGAAACATTAGGTTATATTGGCTTTTGTATGGATGTGCATGATGATGATGAAGATGAGCACTCAAATATGTGTTTCATTCGGAACTTGTTCAATAAAAATGCGATTATTCTCTCAACCAAATGCAAAAGTAATTCAGCCATGTAGGATCTTTGCCCTATTGATTTTTTCATTGAAAGACTTACTTGACTCGAGATCAATAAACGTTTGTTCGACTTATACCATATTCCATGTATAACAAAACTGTTCTCGCATTGGAGAATGGCTGAGCGCCACCTCTCAACATTTATGTTAATACAATGAATGATCTAATTGAAAAACTATTCAATTTGGCCTCTGAGACTCACCGGCGTTCTAGGGTTAGCAGATAATTTGAACGCCACGTATGTACGGAAAATAAAGCAATAAGACAATGGACCTTGGATGAGAACACTTGTAAAAACGGCGCCAAGATCTCTAATATTGCTTTTAGAGCATTGACATGGTTGCAGAGAACTCAATTTTTCAGCTCTATATATATACGGCACCTTTTCACAATTGTTAGCAAAGTAAGCCATACAAATGGAATGATGGCATGTTCTCATGGTCTTACCGATCACATTAGAATAAGCAGCTAATGCTTCTCTTTTGGCCCGAAAACTAGAGCTGTATTAGTTCAGTAAATAGATCTTGTCTTGTCATTCATTTCTGAACACGTATATTGACTGGGTCCATACACTCAGATTTGTATCAACTTTAACCGGAAGGCTAAATAAGTATAAACCACAAATAAATGTAAGAAAACGCGAGCAGCCATCCTTCGAGCTTAGTGGTTAAAAATAGAGCTAACTGTGAGCGAAGATAAGATCCGCTAGGCACAATGAGGCACTATGATGTTTTATGCTCCGTAGTAATAGTCATTAGGTCTATGAAAACTCTATGCAGATTCTCGACATTGGACGACAACATAGGTACAATCTGAATGTTGATCTTAGAACCTCTCTAACAGAAAGGGCTGAAGAAATTAAAAGAAACATTCGCATCAGGTAACAGTCGATGCTTGTTCCAACAGGTCTGAGAAAATTAAAAGTTAGTGAAACAATTGATGATTCTACCAACAGTCTGATGACCGAGAAAATGTTTCGTTTTGAAGTTAGGACGAACACTTCTATGATCAATATTCTTGATGTTCTACATCAGCCAAGAACCACGAAATTATATATGTGTATGTGAAATAAGGAATGCAAAACTACCATGTAAAAACGGTTAAGTTGCTGGCCCCGATAATCTGCTTCAGACCTTATTTAAGAATGGGGCCGACATAATTTTTCGGGCGTTAACTAATACTTTTCGATCTATATGGTGTGAAGAGACTTGGAGCAAGTCGGCCATCATTTCTATCTACATAAAGGATAATGGGAATCTCTATAATAACCATCGTGGTATAAGCCTTATTTCAGTCGTATCTAATTAATTTTATTAGATTAACTTAGGCTAACTCAGAGCTTCGCGTAAATTACACACAAGAAGCCGCATTCCGGCTAGAATGTGGTTATAAATATATATATATATATATATTCTTATAAATAGGAAAACACAAATAACAAAGTGGACCACTTGTTATTTGTGTTTTCCTATTATAAGAATACTGTGGTAAATTAAAAAGGAATGGACATCATATATATATAACCTTAAGGGAAGTAAATGAACAGCGACATTCATATCACCATCCCACAGTAGCTGTCTTTGGAGGCTTCAGTAGTGTATTTTCCTTATTTGACCACAATATATCATTCTATTTTTTGTCGAAAAGTGGTATGTGCGCCAGATTTAAAAATATTTTACGCGCTCTCTAAATAAAAACTCCTGGTTGCGTTAGGGTCTACGATGAATTATCGGGCAATTGTACTACTAGCAGAGGTGTCGATCAAGAATGCCCCACTCCACATTTTGGTTAATTTTTTTTAATACAAACCATTACGAACTGTACTCTCCCATACTTTTACTAGGCCGGTGCCAAATTAATGAAAGAAATAAGGTGGACAGATATTATCATGACAGAAAGGTAAAGTCAAATAAAATCAAATAAGATCGCTAAAAATCAATTAAACTAATATATGTTATTATAAAGGGAAGAAAAATGGAAGCAACCGCTAGACTCAATATGGGACACAGCGTATGGCTTATTCCCGTCTGTTATTGAATTTGAATGCTGCGTCTGGTAATTGGGTGGTTATTCCCTTACTCTGTGTTCTCTTGAAATTTACATTTTCTGTTGTTCGGTCTCTCCATATATATATATATATATATATATATATATATATATGGTACCATGAACTAAATTAATGCTCGCATTCAGAACGAATCTATCGCAAAACTAGATGGACTAGTGACACGAAAATGCAAAGCGGAAAGTACCTTATTGTGGCAAGAACATTATTATCGGTGCATTAATCAATTAAATTTTTCCATGAGATTTGATGTGCAGTTTGCGAATGTCTAAAAGAACGGTCAATCGAAGAAGTCTTCCAGTTTGTGTATTCTCATCAACATCATCATACTCAGCAATACGAAAGCCGTTAGTGACTAATGTTACATTGCCATATAACAATATGAAAAATAACAAGACGCAAGACAAAATAATCATAATGACAAAAATAATATAAACACAAACTATTAGTGATTTATGACGGGTAAGACCTAGTTACTATGAGTATATTTACCTAGATAACACACAGAAGTAAGGAAACTTAAACCCCTTTAGAACACCATTATGACTAAGTCAACTTTAGGATAAAGCAACATCCGCAATACAGATCCACTGCAGTTTTCACTGTTTCACGTCATAAGCACAATCAAGCCTCACAGCTAACTCTTTTTAACTAAGAAAAGAAAGTTACAAAGGTAATGTGAATATAAATCTGCAACACGATCGCCATTTAGCTCGACTCGATACCATATCACACAGGATATCCAACTAAGGACTGTTATACACAAGTGTACCCATCCTGGAAGACGATGGGGTCCAATACTACTCAATTTGTATTTAGTTGACTTTAACTGCTACTGCCTTGTCAAAATTTGCCCACTTGTACCTTACGCCAATCTGGCGCTAAGTGAGAGAATAATGCTCTACGTGGCAATCGCTTTCGTCCTTATTGGGAACTCATCACATACTGACCAGAATTTGCCGCGGACAGGACTCGAACCTGGGCACGTCTGCTTCGTAATCTCGTGCTCTAACCACTGAGACGATCGTCTACCTTGTTTGGATGGTATTCTAAAGAAAGATGTTCATTGTAAATGAAGTGGAACAATTTACCATATGCCTGGTCAGCAAAGTGTTTGCATTTCAGCAGCTTCATGCCATTTAAATATAAATTATCAACAGTTAGCGACTGTTTTTAAAGAATTGACAGATTGGTCAGTCCAGATTCTGAAAAGTAACGAATATACAAAAGCAGCTAACTATACAATATCTAATGGCTAGCCTAAAAATTGATTAATTTAATTATAAAAAGGGGTACCACACGAAAAAGAAGTATTTGGGATCAGAAAAGAAAGAATTTTACCTGAACATTTCATTTAAAGGGGATGCTGTTTCCCGTATATCACAGAAGAAAGACGCAGCGGCATTAACACGTACATTACAATGTAACACACTTGCCTTATAAGACAATTTTCCTCCCAAAAGAAAGTTGAAGCGGCATTAACAGGCACATTTAACTCAGGTAAACTACGAATGTTATTTAAGGTAACACATTTACCTTTACCAACATTTGAGTAACACGCGTTAATGTCGACATCAAATATTATTTTCCAATATACTTACGCAAGTTGTCGATTAAATTACATAGGCCGATCAACCAGACAATTAATTGCTCAAATGAAATAAAATTGCAACTTAAACGCCTGTTTCAAATCAAGTGGTAAATACACATCTGCAATTGCGCAACATATCGTTGAAACCTCACACCTAGGTTCTCCAGATATATCAATTAAAATAATAACTTAATGCAATAGCAGAAAAGAATTAGTCATATACCATACGTTATGGACAAAACACTGCAGTCTTTATTTATGTTAGCAGAAAAAGTGCGTTCGGGCATTGAGCTGTAACTGGAGGTGATGCACACATTTGATTCGCTGTTCTCCTACTTCATATTCTCTCTAAGTTTATTTTTACTGTTTTGTGGTGCCTACCAACATACAGACACACACTATATATATATATGAGATAGTTTTTGAATTTTTGCGGGCTTGGTGTGTATTCGTTATTTTCTTTCGAAGGCTTCAGCATCGTTCACATTAACTATTGGAAATGCGTTTCTATCCAATCTTTGATTACTAGCTAAGTTTCGAAACGCGATTTCCCGTTCCATCATCAGGCCAATAGTCACACACATACCCAGCACAATAATCTGAATAGCAGATTTAAGCAAATGTGGTAACCTCGTTCACGACTAACCAATTGTTTTAAACTGCGAATTCGTCTCAGTAACTCATCTCAATATATGCATATGCCGAGCGCACATGAAAACCCTCACTCAACAACTATATATATATATATATATATATATATATATATATATATATATATATATATATATATATTTCTAATAAGGAAAAACATTATTTTGAGAATACTAAACTTCGCATTACAATCTTTCATTTATATACATTTTTGGTTTTTAGTTGATTATGTAGGTGGCAACAGATCTGATTCGGTTTTACTTCTATTTCTTGTTTTGGCTGATTGGTAAGTGTGTGTGCCTGTTTTTATGTAAAAGTCTTTCTCGCTGTATTCCAAAAAGATGTCTGAGATATGGTCATTATTGTATTGATGGCATTAGAGTTAACCAACTGTTCGCATTTGTTGGCTGTTACGTGTACGAATGTTATTTTTCCGAGTGTAGTCTTTCGTTTCACCTTTTTGCGCAATTATGTTTTCGTCACTTGGCAACAGCGCAGGTGCGGATTGCAGTGTTGAATGATTATATTGTTATTAATGAGTTTTTTCTTCCTAATTTTAAATATACTGTGTAATATTTGAAGGCAATGGACATTATATATATATATATATATATATATATATATATATATATATATATATATATATATATATATGGCTTCATTTCATCATTTCCAGCCACACAAATGTCAAGTGACTAATGTTTCACTGCCATATAACCATAAGGAGTGAAAAAAAGTATATAAGTGAATTTAGATAAATTATTATTGAGATTTACGAGAGAGGGAGAGGGGTAGAGAGAGAAGGAAAACCTTGCTACTATGAGTAAATTTATCAGGATAACTCACAGAAATGAGGCAAACTAAACCTCTCCACAACACCATTATGGCCAAGTTAGCATTCGGGCAAGGCGACATCAGCAACACAGCTTCCTTGCGGATTTCACCGTATCACGTCATAAACAAACCGAACCTCGCAGCTAACTTTGCCCTACTAAGAAAAGAAAGTTACGAAGATGATTCTACTATACATCTGCAACAAGATCGCCACTGAGCTCGATTCGCTGCCATATCGCTAAGGATTTCTAACCAAGAACTGTGATGTGCACGAGGACCCCATCCCGGCAGACGAGTGGATCCTATACTACCCAATTTGGATGTAAGTGACTTTAATTGTTTCTGCCATGTCAAAATCTGCCCACCTTGTTTCTTACGCCAATTTGGTGCTGGATGAGAGAACAGAGCTCTATTGGGCAATCGGAATGAGGGCATACGCAAAACGTGACCGAGCCAACGAAGTTGATGGAGCCTTATTTGCTTTTCTAAAGACGAGCACTTATTGTCAGATCCAAAAATACGTCTACGGATGTCAACGTTAGTTATTCGTTGTTGGTAACCAACATGTGCTATACTTCTCAAACAACGATGATCGAATGCCTGTAAGCGTCTCAGATCATCAACTCTAAGAGGCCAAGTTTCACTAGCGTATAGTAAGACTGCGCGTACAGATGCATTGTAAACACGACCTCTAAGGCAAAGTGAAATATTCGCGTTTCTCCATAAATGGCGAAGGTTCGAGAAAGCTATTCTAGCTTTCGCGATCCGTATTCTCACCTCGTCGGACATATTGCCTACGTTATTGATAGAGCTCCCAAGATATGTAAACCTGTCGACTGTCAAGATCTTCATTCTGCAGTCGCAACGTTGGAGTGAGTGGTGGGTGATCCTGTAACAGTATCTTACATTTAGCGAGTGCGAATTTCATACCGAGAGACGGAACAACGTTTGCTAATCTATTTAAGGTGATCTGGGCAGCATGCTGATTGTCGAATAATAGTACGATATCGTCCGCATAGTCAAGATCGACTAGTTTATCTCCCGGGAGAACTTCAACTCCAGCGTCCTGAATGTGTGAGAGAGTGTTGTTCATAATAGCATCGATTACAAAATTAAACAAAAATGGGGAAAGTGGACAACCTTGACGAACACCACTGCTGGTTGTAAAGTTATGCGTTAATTCGTTGTAAACCTTAACGCGACCAGAAGTATTTGAGTAGAGAGCTCGTATAATATTAACAAATTTAGTGGGCACTGATATGTTTGTTTATTTGTACACACATTTATATTAACACCGTTCGTATACTAACATGTTTTGTTTTGTCTTTTAGCATGTATATCTGCATTATATGATGAATAAAGCCTAATATTTTAGGCAACTCTTTCTTCTGATTTGTCTAATCATTCTGCCCGATTGCTGTGCTTGTTACTTTGATTCAGAACAATTTATTCATCATATAACCCAATCATGGAACGCCTTATTCGACCTGAAAGATTGGATGTTGAACCTAGTGCACCAGATGCAGCAAAACAATGGAATCATTGGTATCGTACATTCTGTGGCCTCCTGAAAGCGGTCGAATCCATGAATCCGGATAAATTGGACACTCTTATTTCCTACGTCTCTCCTAACGTATATGAACACATCGTTGATTGTGATACTTATGATCATGCTATCAAAACTCTAATGAATCTCTATGTCAGACCGAAAAATGAAGTCTTTGTTCGTCATATACTCGCGACTACTAAACAAGAAAATGGACAAACATTGGATCAATTTGTTCAGATTCTGAAATCGTTAGCTAGGGAATGCAATTTCAAACCAACTACGGCCGAGGAAAATCGAGACGATGCTCTGCGCGATGCCTTCATTAATGGAATCCAGTCCAATTCAATCAGACAACGTCTCTTAGAACACAACTCACTTAATTTTCAAGCGGCTTTTGATCAAGCACGTGGTCTCGAAATGGCGGAAAAGCAATCATTATCATATCAAAACTGTTTGAATTCTGCACACACTGCAACAGTTCAGCCACTCTGTCCTTCATCAACCTCCGATAAATCTACAGATAATCTTGTTGCTGCTGTTAAACAAAAATGTGACTTTTGTGGGTACGATTATCATTTAAGATGGAAATGTCCGGCCAGAAACGCCTTCTGTAAAAGTTGTGGAAACAAAGGACATTTTCAAAAGGTATGTCGCTCTAAGAATCACCGCCCAGTGGTTTCGACGCTTCATCCTACCATATCTGCAACTGTATTAGCAGCTGCTCCAGATTGTCTCACCAAATGTGTAATAAATCTAGAAGTCAATAACATAAATTGTCATGCTCTCATTGATACAGGCAGTTCCTGTAGTTATGTTTCAGAAGCCTTCGTTTTGAAAAATAATTGGAAAATTCACTCCTCTCAAGAAACAATAACCATGGCGTCTAGCTCATTTTCGAGTCATACCAAAGGTCATTGTTTTGTGTCGATTCAATACAAATCATGTGTTTATCAAAATATCAAGCTATCTATACTTTCTGATCTTTGTACTGACGTACTCCTCGGTCATGACTTCCTTGGATTGCATAAAAGTGTAAATATCTCTTTTGGTGGTCATAAATCGTCATTCACCGTCTGTTTACTGAAACCTGCATCTGTTACGTCCCCGCCTCTTTTCCACCATTTAACTGCTAACTGGAGGCCTATTGCTACGAAATCAAGAAGGTACAATCGAATGGATGAAATATTTATCCGAGATGAAATAAACAGATTAGTTTCTGATGGCATTATCGAACCTTCAACATCCCCGTGGAGAGCACAAGTTCTCGTGGTATCGAATGAGAATCACAAGAAACGTATGGTTGTGGACTACAGCCAAACAGTCAACAAATTCACACTATTAGACGCCTATCCTTTGCCGAAAATAGACCAAATGGCTGAAACCATTTCAAAATATCATATATTCAGCACTTTGGATCTCAAAAGCGCTTACCACCAGATACCTATCCAAGAACATGAAAAGGTATTTACTGCTTTCGAAGCGTGTGGACGCTTGTTTCAATTCCGTCGCATTCCCTTCGGAGTGACGAATGGTGTCTCATGTTTCCAAAGAACTATGGATCATATAATCGCACAGGAACATCTCACAGATACATTTGTCTATGTGGACAATGTGACAGTTTGCGGGAGAGATACGCTTGAACACGAAACAAATCTCAACAAATTTCTTAATGCCGCTAAAAAATATGGATTGACCTTAAATGAATCAAAGAGCATTTTCGCAGCTAAAGAAATTACTCTCTTGGTTTTCAAATATCGAATGGAAAAATTAAACCTGATCCTGACCGATTAAAGCCTTTACAAGATCTCCCCACCAATTATCGAATGTGCAATCGCAACTTTAGCTTCTATTCGTTGTGATATTCCGTTTGTCGTCGAAACTGATGCTTCGACGTAGCTATTGCTGCCACTTTGAACCAAGATGGAAGACCTGTGGCGTTTTTCCGGACGTTGACGCCATCTGAAAACATCACTCAGCTGTTGAAAAAGAAGCCTATGCCGGTTGAAGCTATTCGAAAATGGAGGCATTTGCTTTTGCAATCATTTTAAACTTGTCACTGATCAAAGATCTGTTTTATTTTTTGGCAATCAAAATCGGGTTAGGTGAAGAACGACAAAATTTTTGCGCTGGAAAATGGAATTATCACCTACAGCTTCGATGTTGTCTATAGACCCGGAAAAGATAATAAAGCAGCAGATGCACTAAGTCGATCCTGTTGTGGTGCGCTTCTAAATGGACTGGATTTAAAACAATGCATGATCACTTTGTCATCCTGGGAATTTCTCGTATGTTGCACTTGTGAAATCTCGTAATTTACCATTCTATTGATGAAATTCGAAAATGACCTTGAGTTGTGAAGGTGTTTCGAAATCAAACCCAGATTTCCGGCAATTCAAGGCCACTCAATCAAAGCTACCCAACTGTTTGAGCGGTTATCTATCGATTTTAAAGGACCTCTTCCTTCATCAACTCGCATCGTTATCTACTGACAGTCATCGATGGTCATTCTCGATTTCCCTTTGCATTTGCTTGTCCTGACCTTAGCAGTCACACCGTCATACTTCACCTGTGTCAAATATTCGCAATGTTTGGGATGCCTGTACATTCACTCAGACAGAGGTTCTTCCTTCATGTCGACCGAGGTACAAAATTTTCTTTTGAAAGCGCGTATAGCTTCGAGTAGAACGACTCTTATAATCCCAAAGGAAATGGACAGGTAGAAAGAATGAATGGTA
Source organism: Eudiplozoon nipponicum (assembly GCA_029291075.1). Classification (NCBI taxonomy): domain Eukaryota; kingdom Metazoa; phylum Platyhelminthes; class Monogenea; order Mazocraeidea; family Diplozoidae; genus Eudiplozoon; species Eudiplozoon nipponicum. The sequence goes on from JAQBSW010004638.1 coordinate 39,801, forward strand.
CCTTATGGAAATCGATCCTTCTCGCTCTCAGATCAAAAAAGGCTTTCAGTTGAAAACTGGGAACGCGTGCTTGCTGGACGCATTGGCTATCTTAATCCGTTCATTATTGCGCACATCTACCAACGAAACCCCTCACCAGCGTCTTTCGACACAATAGAAGGTCGACTTTTGGTAACACACTCCCAAAACCGGCTTACTGTTCCTGGCAAAAGTTTTACTCAAGAAGAATGCTAGAATTTCTAAATATGGACCTCTGTGGAAGAAGCTGAACTAATTCATTGCAATCCTAACTATGCGCATGTTCGTTTTTTCTGATGGAAGAGAAGATACAGTATCTATCCGCCAATTAGCCCTGAAAGGTTCGACGCACTGATGCTGAATGAAGCTGGAAACTAATATGGGACCTCGAAATGAACCGGTTGTTGTTGATGAACAAACCTCCATAATGACGATACCGATATTGATAATGATACAAATGGTGAATCATCGACGGATAACTCAAATGCTCGTGACCTATCAGAGAATCTCGGAAAACCCTTTATCAATCAACAACGTGTTCATTCTTATAATTTACGAAGTGGAAATGTTTAAATACTATGTTTTCAATCCTCTTGAATTGCCTACTATAACAGTCTTGTTTTGACTCTGACGCTACGCTACAAATCGCAGTGGAGGAGAATGATATGATTGTTTATTTGTACACACATTTATATTCACACCGTTCGTATACTAACATGTTTTGTTTTGTCTTTTAGCATGTATATCTGCATTATATGATGAATAAAGCCTAATATTTTAGGCAACTCTTTCTTCTGACTTGTCTACTCACTCTGCCCGGTTGCTGTGCTTGTTACTGTGATTCAGAACAGTGGGCACACCGCTTTTCGACAAGATATGGAATAAAACATTGCGATCCACCGAATCAAATGCTCCATTGAAGTCTAGAAAGACGGATATTTTGGGACGGTGATATAAATGTCTCTGTTCGAGAACTTGCCTTAACGTAAAAATATTATCTATACAACCTCGTCCTGCGCGGAATCCGGCCTGTTCTTCTCTTGTTTGTGATTCACGTGAAGCGCTAAGACGACGTAGGATAATCGAAGCAAATAACCTTGATACGACCGGAGTCAAACTTATACCACGATGGTTATCGCACGAATTACGATTGCCTTTTTTGAAGATGGGAATGATGGTCGACTCATTCCAGTCAAGTGGTACGGTTTCCTCATTCCATATAGTATGAAAAAGTTTGGTCAACGCTCCTGAAATTACATCGCCACCATCCTTAAACAATCCCGGAAGCAGATCATCGGGGCCGGCGGCTTTGCGGCGCTTAAGAGATAGGATTGCATCGCGTACTTCTAACTCGGATGGTTCTTCGGGACTAACATTCCACACTGTTGATGCAGACATGCTTTCGGAAAGTCGGAACTGACGCGGGTGGCCAAGAAAATTGATCTCTAAAGTGTTCAGCCCACCTGTCAAGACGACTTATTTTATCGGTTATTAATTCGTTGTTACTATCATTTATAGTTTCGCTAACTTTTAATTGTCTCGGACCTGTTGCGCGGATAAGTTGGAACAAACAGCGACTGTTACCTGACGCGAAAGCTACTTCCATTTCTTCAGCCTTTCTGCTCCAAAAGTTTTCGAGATCGACTTTTAGACTGCGCTTAAGTTGGCGTCTTATAGTGCGACGGGTATTATTATGAGTCGAGCCAGGTGGAATTTGGCGCCTTATTTCGAGTATCTCCATAGATTTTACAGAGAGCCAGTGATTATTTCTACGGGGGCCTGCAATGCCACATACAGTAGTACCTGCATTGTGCATAGTGGAACTTATCTTGGACCAAAGTATATTCGGATTTTCGCCATCCAGACCAGTTAGATTAGCCTTTAGAATATTTTCATAGTTTTGTCGGATGGACGGTTGTTCGAGTTTGCCTACATCAATTTGGGGTTTATTCTTAATTATTTTCCCGGAAAATTTTAGAGCAAATCTACAACGGATAAGTGCATGGTCTGAGTCGACATAAGTGTTCCAAAAAGAGCGACAATCCTGGATGCAACCACGCCATCTATAACTAATTGCTACATGATCTATTTGAGTCCACCGTTGTCCGGGTGCTGGAGGACGCCATCTAGCACAACGTTTAACACTACGTCTGAAATTTGTACTACTTAAATATAGTCTATGTTCAGCGCAGCTATCCAAAAGCCGTTCACCAACTTGAGCATTCATGTCACCCATAACCAGGACTATATCCGAACTTCGTGCTTTACTTAGTAAGGAGCTTAATTCGGAGTAAAAAGCGTCCTTGCTTTCTTCTGTGCTGCAATCGGTAGGAGCATATGCAGATACAACGAAGAGGCAACGATGATAACGGTTTTTTGCTTTGATTTTAGTAGATGTAATTAAACGTGCCGCACACAATCGACTATTTAAAGGGATCCATTCAATTAAGCAAGCTTCAGCTCGCGCGCTAAGGGCAATACCAACGCCCCATTTACCGGCTTGAGAGGACTCTGTGGAACCAGATGTTCGAAGCCAATAACGCGTAGATAGGGATGGTGCAACTAGTTCTGTAATACACGTAGGATCCTGTATTCTGGTTTCAGATACGCAACAGAAATATATATATATATATATATATATATATATATATATATATATATATATATATATATATATTCATAGTACACTGCATTTATAAACATTAAAAATTATTTGATAAAACGACTGTTTCTTCCCATATTTATTAAGTATCTACAAATGTGCTATATGTATATATATACATATATATATATATATACATATATACATATATATATATACATACACATATATATATACATATATATATATATAGCACATTTGTAGATACTTAAAAAGAATATGAGAAAGAAACAGTCGTATTATCTGATAATTTTTTAATGCATACAAATGTAAAGTGTATTATGAATTAATTAATGCTTGCAACTCAAAAGATAAAACTTATTAATGGAAATGTTACTTAATTATCCCCTCTCTTTACAATGCTCATTTCTTGTTAGGTAGCTTTCCTAACTTCCTTGTATTATATTCATTTATTGAAATTTATACCTACACTAAGCTGTTTTATTTTGCTAACATTTTGATCACTCACCCTGGAATGATAATACTATAGCTAAAAGAACATTGGTTGCGCAGGCGGCGATAACAATTAATATAATCAATTTTGCGAATTTGATATGAAAAACTAACCCATTAAGTACTTAAATTTTGTTAGTATAAACTAAGAACTGTATAGTGTAGAAAAGGCAATTTATCTAGCAGACCGGTTTCGTTCTTATTGGGAACTCATTACGTACTGGCCAGAATTTTACGCGGACAGGGCTCGAACCTGGGTACGTCTGATTCGTAATTTGGTGCTCTAACCACTGAGCCACCCTGTCGCACACTACATACAATTTGCAGTCATATACTAACTAATGTAATTCCGTTACTTTTTTTCTCTTTAAGGTGGAGCTCGTATGGCATCTATTTAGACCCACAGTTGAATTTATATTACTTTGAAATTAGAGACACACACGGACATGACACGCGATTAACATACAGCTGCGCCAATTTGCACCCATGATAGCCATATACATATATACCCAGTGCAAATTGACGCTATTTTAGGTACCTGATGAACCGGGTCCGCATAATAAAGACAATTGTTGAATTTCCTTATTATTATTATCTTTCAAGGGATGTAATCGCACATACTGGAAACATATATAGTAAACAATCCCACCTTATCCATGTTTTTCTTGCTATAACGCAATGTAGATTACTTATTTTTCTTGAAACCATATGATGCACCATCGCCCCCATTGCGAATGTACCCGCAATTAATGGGTGTGTCGTATCAATGATATGGCTATATAAATATCGCGCTTGCTTTATTAGTTTGCTTTTCAAAACTTGTGATGATGTCTGAACTGAAGAAGGCATTCTCCAAAGGACTTAGAAATATTTTTAAGAAATAAAACATCTGGAATTAAGCCTGTGTTAGTCAAAATGCAGATCAGATAATTTTTATTAATCCATTTTTTTCTTCGTTCCCTTAAGATGCTGACATTTTCTTTGTTAGAGCCACTTTTCTGACTGCCAAAGTAATAAGAATGGCAGGTACATTGAAATTTGTATACGGGTAAAATAGAAGCGATCAACATTGCATAATAGCAAGATAGACGTAACTAAGATGTGATTGGTTACAACAAGTGTACATTTATGTAATGATAAACGAAATGAAACGCGTGTGTCAGTGAGATGAAACATGTCGAAGGCTTCAGTATAAATTTCAGCCAGCGAGACTGACATGCTGTGCACCTAGAAATTCAGCTGAATCAATATATTACTGATCTAGAAGTGTCATTCAGGTACCCGCACTAGTCAAGGGCGGTAGAAAATAGTGATGACAACTCTGCGCAATAAAAAAATTATTCAAAGATAAGAATAAACCCACAGCGTTGCCGGCTCGACAGAAAAATCGACAGTCATTGATGCAACCACACCGTATTTAACTAAATGTTACTAGATATAATTGGTTCTAAATTTTTCCGTGAGCTGGATTACGCCATTGGACACAATGCATTACATAAAGCCTGGTGTTTTCACTAGTCCTCTATCATACATGTTCTACGCAGCTATCCATTACACGTTCAACGTTATCAATGTAAAGTGTTTTAAAACCTATCATTCAAATCAGATTTAGCATTGCAAAGGCAACCAAATTGACCGCTCTTGTCACAAATAGTCACAGCTACGCCTGACATTTGCTCTCGTGTCAGTAGGAAAATAATTTCAGCTTGGCGAGCGTCTCTGTGGTGCAATCCTATCTTTTAGACGTCACAAAGCTCCAGGCCCTTGTGATTGGCTGCCAAGTCCATTTAAGGAGGGTGGTGATATAATTATTGGAGCGTTGAATAAGCTTTTTTGTACCATATGAAATGAGGAAACAGTGCTACATACTTGGAGAGAGTCGGCCATCATTCCGATCTTCAAAAGGCAATCGTAATTTCTGTTATAACCATCGTAGTATACGTTTAAGTCCAATCGTGTCTAAGCTATTTGCTTCGATTGTCTCAAGCAGTCTTAGCGCTTCGCATGAATCAAATACACGAGAAGCCGTATTCTGTTTAGAATGAGGTTGTATATACAATATATTGAATTTGAGGCAAATAATTGAACATCGAGACGTATATCTCCGTCTAACAATAACCATCTTCTTAGGCATCAACGGTTCAATTGACTCAGTGAATCGCAATTTTCTACTCGATATTCTATTTAAAAGTGGTGTTCGCACTATTTCTTTTAAATACTATACCCGCTCTGTATACAGATATTTCTGGTTGAGTTAAGGTCTGCAACTTATTAACATACAACTTTACTATCAGCAGTAGTGTTTATCAAGGCTGTCCACTTTTCTCATTTTTGTTTAATTTTGCAATAAATGATTTTAGACTCTGTTGAATTTTAGTGAGTGTTTTTACACGAGTTTGTGCATGTACGTTACCCCGCCTCCTCTTTTTATTGTATCATATGTACTTAATCCAAATTTATCTCCCACGCATTCCAAAAAATTATTACATAGAGAACTAGATATTACATCAGAGTTAAGCTTTGACAAACAGTGGCATTTTCAACTGTAAAGTAAAAAAATCCATTATAATAAATGTATACTTCCATACATGAGTTATTTCTCAATTAAAATAATATCACTATATATAATGCCGCCTTTCGACTCAATGAACCGCAGCGTTTTATTTAACATTCTAACATGCTTAATTTGTAATTATTAACGAAATAAACAATGGCGCGTCTGGCTAAGTTAGAACATACTACGAATTATCAAATAGCTTTATTACCATCAGTGGCATCCAGAATGAATGTTCAATTTCTCCAATTTTTATAAAGCACAACTTAAATTATCCCCATTGCTCATAAAATATCAACTTGCCATTTTCTGTCCAACTTCTCTCACTATAGTCAATTTTATGTCTGGCGCAGTTATAACTTCTCAATTCAATCTAACCATACTTCCAACATCCTTAACAAAATCTACCTTCTTTCCAAAGCCGCACGTGTTCTCAACGCACTAACCGCGGAGACAAATCTCCCACTTCATCCTGAATTTAATATGGTGATTATCATGCATTTCTTTAATATATTATGAAACATCATCACTGACAGGATGCGCATTTATTTCCTTTTGCATCCGTAATATACTCTATTGTCGATATGAATATCTCTGACCCATTGGAAGGTTTTCCGGGAAGTCATGTTCGCCTTCGTTTTAACTACAACCTACAATAGCGACTTTTAAAATCGCCAATTGTTATTTTCATGATCACTACATAGAGAAGGTGCACCCTAATTAATCTGTTAACGATTTTGTTCTATTTACGCTACTCCAATTGGACTTAAACAAAATACAGTTACGAGGGTTTGTCGTTAACAGTCTTGGACTTCATCCTCGTTGCCCTTTATAACAAGCCAAATGCGTTTACCTCATGCGCAAGCGTTGCCGAAATAAGGCTTACCGAATGCTCTCAGATGAAGTCTATAAATCATGCAGATAGGAGTTGGTATATGATTATTATAAAGTTATCGACCCTCCATTTTTACGCAGGTGTTAAATTACAGTATTTTAAAATCGGGCGATAAATTTAGCAATACACTAGAAAGTGACTACGTGAACGATAGGAAAGCAGAGAATTATATAATAAATAAGGATCGAGACAAACAATATACGATGTAAATTTATAGCAATTAATTGAAATATTCAAAAACATTTCCATAAAAACTAATTATTTATATAGAATCAAATAGCTTTAATAACTGGATTTACAGTTCTCGGAAAAAAATAATAAAATGTAAAAAATTAGAATGCAAACAAACCGTACAGTGTCCTAAGAAGTCTTACAATATAATGGTGTAAGACAATTACTTTAAAATACAAAGTGTAAATAGATAAAGGGAAAACAATTAAAGCATACAGAAAGCTTAAAAACACAGCATAATAAGAAAATGCAACCACTTCTATGAAATTGCTTTACAAGTTAAAGTTGTATCTCAGAATACTCAGGAATGAGGATTAAATTAATGTTATTTAAAAAAATAACTAGACAAAACTGATACTCATTATTTTAAATACCGCTCGTTATGCTGTTTTGTTCCACGCGCTCTAACGAAACGGGCCAAAATAAATCTGTAAACGCCCCGGCTTCAAGTAAATGTCGCACTACGTTACAAACTTCGTTAAGGTGCTCTGAATATAGATTTCTTACTGATTGGAGGGCCTTTAAGAGAGCCTGGTCGTGCGTTCTTCTGAACTATTCAGAGTGTGAAGATGTCCTAGAGCCTTAGGTGGACTCTAGCTGTTGTTCCTCCTGTTGTCGAGTTATAATCACGATGTGGAAAACGTCGTTCAGGTTCTGCAATTAATTGGCTCGTCTCGCTGGTTGTACCGCAACAAGATGAGTCACGGATGTGGCCAATTGTTGGTGAAACAATCTAATCACCAGCGTAGGTATTGACAGCCGACAGAACAGACACGCGTAACGCAAAGCAGAATGCAAATGCGACAACTGACTTGCATGGTAAATTGCCGTGCTTAAATAGCATGCCATTTAATTTTATTGTTTAATGGAACATGTGCGGTTTGAATCCAAATAAAGATATTCTATTCTATTCTAAAAAAATATATGTCTACTTGCACACTATTGGTTAAACAGCAAGTTTCGCTTTTTTCTCATTGTTGCAACGTAAATAAAATTGAATTTAATTTACGCAATATGTCGGCCATTAATTTGTGCGTTGCAACACTTTCTTCTCTGAAAAAAAGAAAAAGAATTTCTCTCTGCGAGGCTAGATAAGAAATGCATGACAGAGTTCGAAAAAAGTTAAGCAAAAATATGATGAACCATAAATGCTGGGCTTAAATATGCTTGTTGGTTGCTTGAACAATGCTATGATGCCAGGTAACCACTAGGAATTGCTACACAAATTGTTAGCTCTAGTGGTCGGTCATACCACGTGAGGCAAAAATAGAGCAGTGTAAGTTTGGGAAGCCGCAGCGTGAAGATTTTGAGGTAAATCGCCTCTGAATTTGCCAGGTTTAAGTTAAAACCTAAACAGGTTGGATCGTCGTCAATGTGTTTGTATACGACCAAAAGAGCTACAGTGCTCGACGTTGTGGTCATGACATTTGTAGAGTGGTCTTTGTGCAATTGATGAATTTGAGATATGCATTGAAAGTGGCCTGTACCATGATATGAAGCTGATCACTACTTAGTGTTGCTACACGAAAGCGTTAGCTCTAAGTAGCTGGTCATACCAAAATAGGCAGTGTAATGTCATGTGTGAGAAATACATTATAATGTAAAAATATATACATTAAAATCAAAGGTAACCGCATAAAAATATGTACACGAACATTGCCTCAGAGATGGCATAATACCAAAGAACTGTTCAAAAATGCTACACAATTGTTAGCTAAGAACAGCTGGTTATGCCACGTGAGACAAATACGAAAAATAACGTAAGGTTAAAAAATTTTGATAGTTAATGTTAATGTTTAAAAAAATCAATTACGCGTTATACAAAGCAGGATATTGAGATTAGGGGCAGACGGAGCCTGAGACGTGTGTAGAAGGTTGAACTCTCTCAGGATCAGGTGGTTCGATAAACGGTTTCAATCTGTCTATGCTTACTGATGTCGGTGTAGCGCCTTGCATAATAATGAAGTATTTTTGTTGTCTGAGCAAAATCGGGTAAGGACCGCGATACTTTGGTTGTAGTGGTGCAACAGCATTATTGTTACGAACGAGTACTCTCTTGCAGCTGTGGAGCTGTGGGTGAACGAAGACCGGACGAGGCGTGTGTCTCGGCTGCTGTTCGGACATGTTACCGAAATGAAGTCGAAGGCGGGTAGCTTCGTCTTGTGGGTCATCTTGTGCCGGTAGTAGACGTGGGAGTTGACTAGGCAGGCGTAGATCCACGCCATACAAGAGTTGTGACGCAGACGTTTTAATGGATTCACGAGTACGGGAACGCACGGCAAGCAGAACTAAAGGTAGTGCATCGACCCAGTTGCCATTAATGGACGAGGATGCTAAAGCTGCTTTGAGTTCCCTATGCATTCTCTCTACCATGCTATTAGCTTGGGGATGGTAGGCAGTCGTCTGGCGTAAGATGCATCCCATGTACCGCAAGGTGGTTTTGAAACGATTAGATGAGAAGCAAGTGCCGCTGTCCGTGATGACCTCATTGGGAACACCATAATTGGATATCCATGCAGAGATAAAACCGTTAGTTACTTCGTTTGCAGAAATGGTGCCAAGAGGTAATGCCGCAGGCCACCGTGTAAATCTATCGATCATAGTTAGAAGGTAGCTGAAACCTTGAACCTTTTTCAGATGAACTATGTTGATGTGGACGATGGATAGGCGAGAAGTAGACCGAAAATGTTGCAACTTAGAACGAGTGTGTCGTGTGATCTTGTTTTTCTGACAAATAGCACACTCTGAGACCCATCGTTTAACATTCTGCCTAAGTCTGTGACCCCAGAAACGATCTGTAAGAAGTCGGACAGTCGCTTGGCTTCCTGGGTGAGAAATTGAGTGAATTGAATCGAAAACCTTTCTCTGAAGGCTGGTCGGCAGAACTGGCTTGTTGGGCTGCGTACCCGTGAAGTAAACAATTGGTAAGCCTTCCCACAGACGGCATATGAACTTGGTTGGGTGACGGGCTATTGATCTTTGAATGTGAATGTCACTGCGTTGTTCAGTTCGCAGGAGAGTTGGCGTTAGTGCAGGTTCACTGAGTGCCACGGAGTTGACAGTGAATGGTGACGGCGAAGGTGGTTGTAGAGAGACGTCTGGCCTGGAAAGGGCATCTGCAATGAAGTTCTGTTTGCCCTTGACGTGAAAGACGTCAAATTGCCATTCGCTTAGACGAGAAAGCTGTCTTTCCACTCTGGCAGGGTACTTGGCGATAGATGAAGTTGCGTTTCGAAGTGCGCTAACTAGTGGTGCATGATCTGTGAAAACAACAAATCTGCTACTGCCAATGATGCTGATAAAATGGCGCACTGCGTCGTGGATGGCGAGAAGTTCTCGGCCGAAAGTGTCGTACCTCGTTTCTACTGGTTGGAGAGTACGCGAGTAGAAACTGATAGGCTTCCGAACTCCGTCGATCTCTTGTTCCAAAGTGGCTCCAATAGCGAATTCAGAAGCATCTGTCGTGAGGAGAAATGGCTTTTCGAAATCTGGATGCGTTAGCATTGTGGCATTTGCTAACGATTTGATGGCAAGTCGAAGTAATTCCTCGTCTTCGGATGACCAAGCAATGATGGAATTCTTGCTAAGTCCTTTTCGGTTCCGCAGGTGCCTGCACAAAGGATAAAGTTGTTTTGAAAGGCCCGGAAGGAACTTGCGATATTAGTTTAGTACTCCCAGGATTTTCTGCAACTCGCTTACAGTCCTTGGTGACTTGATATTCTTGATTGAGTTCGTCTTTGACGGCAACGGTTGAATAACATGGGCCGTGATACGATGCCCTAAGAAGTCCACGGATGTAGTTGCAATCTGCGTCTTGTCACAATTGATCTTGAGTCCGTGGTTGGATAAGTGTGAGAGGACGTTTCGTAGATGCTTCGCATGAGATTCTAGATCTGGAGTGAATACCATAATGTCATCGAGATATGGCATACAATAAGCAGAGTCGTCGCGAAATATGTTGTCCATGTATCTTCGAAATGTCTGAGTAGCACACTTAAGTCCAAAAGGCATGTAAAGATATTCGAAAAGGCTAAATGGAGTGATGACTGCAGTTTTCTTGATATCCTCTGGTGCTACCGGGATGTGATGGTGGGCTAATCTGAGCTCAATCACTGAGAAGAAATTGCTGCCGTTGAGATTTTCAAGTAAAGTGTTAATATTTGGTATAGGATATGCATCAGATTGTCACTGAATTTAGCTTACAGTAGTCTCTGCAGGCTCTGTACGATCCATTTTATTTGGAGACTAAGTGCAGTGGTGACGCCCATGAACTTTTCGATGGTACGATGATTCCTTCTTCCAAAAGCCTTGAGAATTCTTCTTGGGCAGCTTTCAGCTTAGCAGGGGCCAGTGGACGCTTCTTGAGTGCAATAGGTTGTCCTTCTGTGACGATATGATGCATCGTGTTGGAGACTCGTAGCTCTGACTTGTTAAGATCGAAAAGCGATTTGTATTTTCGAAGAGCTGTTGATATCTCTGCTGAATGAAGCACTGGGGTTGGGTGAATGACCTGTAACTCCAAACGCTCGGAGGCAAGTGTCCAAAAACTTTGCTCAAATCCAGTGGAGGGGTCGATGATCTTTAGATTGGCAAGATCAACAATGAGCCGAAATTTCAGAAGGAAATCAAGGCCTATTATATTATGTGAGATCTTGGCAATGATGAAGTTGTGGGAAAATTCACGTCGTAGACCTATGTTGAGTGTGCGATACCGACAGCCATAAGTAGGTATGGGCTCGCCTGTAGCTGTTGCGAGAAGAACGCCTAGCGACATCTCGGCCATTGAATCATCTTTGAGAACTGAGACTGCCGCACCTGTGTCTACGATGAACTCTTCGCCAGTTTTGAAATCAAGAAGGTGCAGAAGTTCGTTGGGCTGTTTGGCCGGGTCATGCAAACAAGTAGGCTGGTGATTGCGACCGGCGTTGTCCGTTTGGTTCTCTATGTAAAAAATTCAGCGTGGACGAAAAGAGTCGACAGGGATGTCGGATTGTAGTTGGCTTCTTCCCTGTAGCGCCGTTGATGCCGTTGATGTGCGGAAAGTACGGTCTTCTACTTCCTGCGCCAGACGTTTCCCGATACTGATGCACCCTTGTGCCTGCGGTCTGTTGTCCTCTCCGTCAGCTGTGGAAATTGGCACTCATTCGGAAATTCTTCGGAACGACAAAGACAGACTCGGCATGAATAAAAAACTTCTGGTGGTTATAACACCAGTTCTTTGGGGCATATTTATTAAAGGATTGCGGAGATCTCGATCGCCGCCTACCGTTATAATTGGGCTTAGGAATGAATTTGGGTCGAGCATTCACTTGATTAAGCTCGGATTTGGTAATGGCCAATCCTTCTAGAAATTTAGCCATGTTTGCTACTGTCCTCTCTAAAGAGGTGAGTCTATCATCTTGCGGGGCTGAAGAAAAGGATGATGGATTCACTTTGGGTTCCAAAACCCTATATTCTAACTCACATCTCTCAGATAAGTCATCTATAGAGAGAGAGTGTTGGGAAGCTGTCTGGCAAAGAGTTTTAATGTTTGTGGAAGATTGCTAATAAAAACAACCTTAGCCTCATGGTCAGAAATGTTGGTTTTATACCAACGTTTCCGTAATTCCCTCAGTATTTCGATGGGGCCAAGGTTTGGCATATCTAACTGCGCATATTTGTTTATTATCTGCTCAGTCTCCGTGGGCCCAAGCAAGGATTCTATTTCGTTTTGTAGACCCAAAATGGGATTAGGTAGCAGACGTGCCCAGATTCGTATCCTGTCCGCGGCAAATTCTGGCCAGTACTTGATGAGTTCCCAATAAGGACGAAACCGGTCTACTGGATGAATTGCCTTTTCTACACCATACAATTCTTAGTTTATACTGACATATGTAAGTAATTAATGGGTCAGGTGTTTATATCAAAACCGCAACCTTGATTATAATAATTGTTATCACCACCCGCGCAACCAATGTTCGTTTAATTATATAAATGTTCATTTCAATACCATTTCCCATGTAATGTGGTGTCTGTTCAGTAATGACAGATTCGGACATGGTTAGTTGGAACTTTGGGTCTAAATGGATGCCATATGAGCTCCACCTAAAGGAAAAATTGACTAACCAAGTTACATTAGTTAGTATATAACGGAAAATTGTGTGTAGTGTAGCGTGCGGCAGGATGGCTCAGTGGTTAGAGCACCAGATTCCGAAGCAGACGTGCCCAGGTTCGAGTCCTGTCCGCGGCAAATTCTGGCCAGTACATGATGAGTTCCCAATAAGGACGAAACCGGTCTACTGGATGAATTGCCTTTTCTACACTATACAATTCTTAGTTTATACTGACATATGTAAGTAATTAATGGGTCAGGTGTTTATATCAAGACCGCAACCTTGATTATAATAATTGTTATCACCACTCGCGCAACCAATGTTCGTTTAATTATATAAATCTTACGGGATCTTAAAAGCATAGATTTATAAGCAATATGAAAATATATAAATATACTTTAACGAAACGCTTACCCACAATAAGCTTTCACAGGTGAATGAGCGCAGAACAAAAGCACGTCACAGTAACTGCTTCCAAAAATTGAAATTATCCGCAATTGAGCCTGTCGAGTACATATGGTTCCGTTTTGTACGTAGAAAAGATGAACAGAGGCCCCGTTGGCGTTTGATGCCAATGTTTTATTATTATATCCCAAAAAAATTCAACACAAATCCACGAATATATACCCAACAAAATTCCCAGAAGACCACGATTAGGGTAAAGAAAACGCAAATGTTAATCTATTTTTATCCCAAATAAATAAAAAAGGAAGTCAATTTTATGTATACCAAAAAAATCAGAACAATAATCAATATCCTGGCGCGGTCGCCAATTTTGTAAACGCCCCGGCTTCAAGTAAATGCCGTACGACGTTACAAACTAGGTTAAGGTGCTCTGAATATAGATTTGTTACTGATTGGGGGCCCTTAAGAGGGCCTGGTCGTGCGTTCTCCTGAATTATTCAGAGTGTGAAGATGTCCTAGAGCCTTGGGTGGACTCTAGCTGTTGTTCCTCCTGTTGTCGAGTTATAATCACGATGGTTACTTCGAACAGCTCCTCGTTCTAGCTGGAGCGTTACATTTGCATCAACTGACGCCAATCAAATGAGAAAGCATAGGATTTGACCTGAGCATTTAACCAATCACATGCTCCATGCAATACATCAGTTATATTATAAATATCTGGCTAAATATAAGAACCATGCGACGTTACATAAAGCCATTAAGGATACAAAAAGTGCAGCTACGGTCGATGGTCTTCACCAGCAATTTTTGTGAGAGTTTATGAGTGTATGCTGCTTGTGAATGCCAATACATCATTTTGTCTTTCTACCCTGTTTGTTGGCTGGTCATACACTGCAGAGATTAGTACGAATAATTAGAATTGTTGAAGCAAGATGTGTTAGATTGAACAATAATTGGTTGCTCGGGTGGTTATAACAATTATTTAAATCAAGTTTAATAGCATGAAGTAAACACCAATCACATTGTATTTAACCAGTTGTCCGACAACATAACAAAACTACCGCCAGTCGCAATGCACTGATACGTTCGACCATCCATTATTGTATTGTGGAAAATGTCGATTTATATATGTGTGTGGCGAAAGCTACAAACATCTAATGTTCGTGACTGCATAGAAATTGTGCAGCCGAAATTTCCAGTCAAGTTCAATATATGCGAGACTGCTAGAGGTGAGAGCCGCATATTAAACTTTGATTTCCATAAATATAAGCAATACGGTTTGATACACACTAGTCAGTTTGCCGTCGTTATCTGATGTTTATCATGGAAATTCTAAAAGTGTCAGTGCGTTGCGTCTGACGGTAGTTGTGTTACATTGTTCGATGACTGGTTAAATTCAATGGGAATGGTGTTTACTTCAAGCTCGCAAACTTAATTTAAAGAATTGTTACCACCACCCGCGCAATCAGCTATTGTTTAATTGTGTTAGCTTATGTTCGAAAAGACTCTATTAATCTTGCTGAAACTGTGCAGCAACACTGAGATGGTAGGCACATATATAATTCCGATTTTTATGTGATCAATTACGTAAACACCAATCCCATTGTATTTAACCAGTCGTTGAACTACATAACAAAACTACCGCCTTTCATAACGCACTGACGCTGTTCGACCTTCAAGCTCGCAAACTTGATTTTAAGAATTGTTACCACCACCCGCGCAATCAATTATTGTTTAATTGTTTTTTAAGATACAAACAGCTAATGTTCGTGACTGCATAGAAATTGTGCAGCAGAAATTTCCAGTCACGTACAATGTATGCAAGTCTACTACATCATGTGTTCTGCGTAACTGATTTAGTTGCGGTTTTCTTGATAATTGCCTATACTATGACACAAAAATGTTGACTGCTTAGTGTTGCTACACAAAGCATTAGCTCATAATAGTTGGTCATGACAAAATAATTAGGTGTTGGCTCAGGCGTGTTCCATACGTTGCAATAGTATGATGTAATAAGAAATACATGAAAAAATTATAACAACAAAAGAATATTCAAAGATATCCACAGAAATGGCATGAAACCAAAGAACTCTTCTCAGATGCTAAAAAATTGTTTGCTAAAATCATATGTTTATATCACGTGAGAAATGTATGAGAAAAATGCTAAATCATGTTGAGCTATGGAAATCACGTTATATGAAATAGAGCACAAGTCGTGCGCAAAATGTTAACGTTTGATTCGAGAAAATATTTTATCATTTAAATGTAATACAAAGCCATCTATTTCTAGGTAAATATTGTAGGCCTGTAGAGTTTGAAACGCATGTAGAAGCTTATCTTTCGCCAGGAGGAGGCGGTTTGGTAAAAGCTTTCAACATGACTAAGCTTACGATGTGGGTGCCACACTCTACATGATTATGAAAAATTTACGATTTATGAACAAAATGTAGTAAAGACAGCGGTACATTGGTTTCATTGGTGCAACAGCATCGTCTTTACAAACGAGAACTTTCTTGCAGCTATGGAGCTGTGAATGAACAAAAACTGGCCGAGCAGCATGCCTCGGCTGCTGGGCAGACATGTTGCTGAAATTAACTAGAAGAGGAGAAGCTTTGACTTATGGGTCATCCCTGCGTGTGGTAAACCATACAAGCGTTGTGACGTAAACGCTTTAATAGATTTGCAAAACAAGGTGGACCAAAGATAATGCCGCCGGCCACTAGATGTATCTATCTGTTATATTTAGAATGTAGCTAAACCCTTAACATATGTCAGATCATCAATGTCAATGTGGACGGTGGCTGGGCGTAATGTAGCTAGGAAATGATTCTGGCAAAATGCACAATCAAAGACACATCGCTTAGCATGCTGCCTGGGTCTTTGACCCCAGAAAAATATCTATGATAAGTTTGACAGTCTCGTTACTCCCTGAGTGAGAAATAGAGTGGAAAGCATCGAAAAACGTTCTCTGAAGTCTGGTGGGTCCGCGTGCCCGTGAAGTTATCAATAGGTAAATCTTCCCAGAGTCGGCATGTGAACTTGGTTAGATGACGAGCTACTGATCCTCGAAAACGGGTGTCACCGCGCTTTTCTGTTCGTAGGAGGAATGACTTTAGTGCAGTTTCACTGAGAGTCACGGAGTTGACTGAGAATGGCAAAGACGAAGGTGGTCGTATCGAGAATTTTGGCCTGGAAATTGCGACTTTAATAAGGTTTTGTTCGCCCTTGTCATGAATAATGTCAGACTGCTATTTCCTCAGACGTGTGACTGTTATTCTACTCTGGCAATGTATTATGCGACGGTTGAAGTCGCATTTCGAAGTACGCTAAATAATGGCGCATGATATGTAAAAAAAACAAATCTGCTGCTGCCTATGATTCTAATGAATTAGCGCACAGTGTCACGGATGGCGAGGTGTTCTCGACCTATAATGTCCAATCTAGTTTCTACTGATTGTAGAATGCACGAGTAAAAATTAAAAGGCTTCCTAACTCCGTCGGTTTTTTTCCAACTTGCCCACAATAGAAAATTCAGGAGCAGCTGATGTGAATAGAAGAGGACGATCGAAGTCTGGATTGGGTACTTTTGTGGTATTTGCTAACGAGCTGAGGGCATGACGAAGTAAATCGTCATTTTCAGACGATCAAGTAATAGTGGAGTTTCTGTTAAGCTCTTTTTGATTCCGCAGATGCATACATATCGGATAAAGGTTTTTCATAATTTTGGAACGAACTTGCGATACTATTAGATATTTCCCAAAATTCTCTATAACTCTTTAAAAGTTTTTGGTGATTAAATATTCTTGATTGATTTGGCCTTAGACGGCAAAGTTTTTATAAATTGAAGTGTAATACCATGCCATAGGAAATCCATTAATGTTGTTGCGATTTGCCTTTAAATACAATTGACCTTGAGTTTGTGATCTGTTAAAAGTGATAGGACGTTCCGGAAATGTTTGGCATGAGAGTGTACGTCTGGATTAAAAACCATTATGTCATCAAGTTATGATGTACAGCAATCGGCGTCATCGCATAGTTTGTCGTCCATGAAACTCAAAAATGTCTGAGTGGCACACTTGAGACCAAAAAGAATGTAAATGTATTCAAACAGGCCAAAAGGGGTGATGACTATAGTTTTTTAAATATTTTCTGGCGTTACCAAGTTGTGGTGGTAGGCTTGTATGAGATCAATCACTGAAAGGTAATTGCTACCGCTGAGCTATTGAGAATGGGAAATGCGTCGGATGTGGTCATAGATTTGAGCTTGCGATTAACTCTACAGGCTCTGTATTATCTGTTCGATTTATAAACTAAGTTTAATGGTGACACCTAGGAACATTTTGATGGTCTGAAGATTCCCTCCTCAAATTTCCTTGAAAAATCTTCTTGTTCAATATTCAGTTTAGCTGAGAGTGGCAGTCACATTTTAATTGCGAGTTGGAGTCACGTAGCTCTGACATGCTGATATTGTAGAACGACTTGTGTTCTCGAAGAGCTGTTGATATTTATTTCGAATGATGCAGTGAAGATATCTGTATGACCTGTTAATACAAATGTTCAGAGGCGAGTGTTCAGAAACGTTGCTCAAATACGGTGAATATGTCAAATATCTTTTGATTAGCTAGATCAAACATGAGCCGGCATTCCGATTGGAAATCAAGGCATAATATGTTGTGCGAGACCTTGGCAACGACAAATTTGTAAGAAAATTTACGTCGTAAACCTATGTTAAGAAAGCAACGACTGCAAACATATGCAGGAAACCTAGATATATCTCGCTCGTGGATTTGCTCTTGAGAACAGGAACTGCTGCACATGTGTCTACGACGAATACCTCTAAGGTTTTGACATCGAGAAGATACAGAAGTTCATTGGGTTGCTTGGCCGGTGCATATAAGTAAATAAGCCTGTCCTTGTAAATGATATTATTGGTTTTGTTGTCCTCGAGGTTAAGTTTACTCGGACGAAAAAAATCAACATGAAGTGCAGCAATATGCATTTGAATGTTGATCCAATTTGTGCCAGAAAAATATAAACTTATCCATTGATGTTTCTTGGTGCCAGCTAAAGAATAAAACTGACATCCGTTTTGTAAATTCTCCAAACGATACAGGCATTACAACAACAATAGAAATAATTTTGATGATATTATCGTTAACTACTTGGAAAAAATCGGCAGAATGATAGAAAGGATACCGGTTGTCATTTTTACTAGTTCGAACGGTGCTGATCCGCAGTTTTATTAGCATTTCTTGAGTTTAAGACGTATTTTCATAGATTATAGTGAAATCTGAAATATCTCTCCGTAAAGAGAATAGCCAAACGTCATCAGAATTGGGACTTTTGAAGGGAACAGAGCTAACGTGGAATTCACGCTATTCATGTTTGGAAGTAATTTACAGGACATTAAAATGCATAAATGGACTCAATAATATTGAAAAAACTTTTGAACATACATACTCTGTAAATTTTAAATGCTAATAACGAAGCGCTTACCAAAATTTGCTTCCATTGTTTGAACACAAATTGAACGAGGAAAATGGTATAAAAGCACGTAGGCGAGAAAACCTTTTTTGACCAATTGAACCACAATTCTTTGACTTAGAAATGTTCAAATCTTGTGCCAAAGATGAAGCAAGGTGATCCGGCCATAAAAATATGTATATAAGATGTGCTTGCGTCAGTTGTTTAATGTACCTAAAAGATTTCTGTCAAAAGACAAAAAATATACTGGCACGGTCGCCAATTTTACGACCCGGCTAAAAGAAGTGCCGTGCGACGTTAAAAATTTGACCAATATGGATACAAAGTGTACAGATATTGTGTGTCGTCCTTAACAGGGACAGGAAAACATTCATCGGCCAATGCCTTGAGTGTTTATGAGTATCTGCAGCGTGTGGATGTTCGGAGTCCTTGTAGACACTAGCTTTGTCTGTCCTGTTTGTGGGCTGGTGATCCCTTACTTAGATGGAATTGAAGCAGGGTGTGTTATCTGCTGTTCAAAAGGCCTTGACTAGGCTTGTTGGTGGTCTACGGTAACACCAAGATCGAATCCGATTATTTGATGATTGATTACATATGATTGAAGACTAACAAAAGCAGTGACTTAGCATTGTAAAGAGACAAGCAGAACCGTCGTCACATATAGTCCATACAGCAACGAAAGTGATTTCAATCACACGTAGCGTTCAGAGCAGAGTGGGTTTTGTGTGCTTATTGAATCCTGCTTTTATAGATGCAAAGTCGTATGAAACTGGTCAACGGTATTTTTGCGCGTTCTCATTAATCTAGCGTAAAAAAATTAAAATTTATTTTTGAAAATATGTTGGCGGATTAATTTGGGTTGCTACAATATAATCGTGTTGCCCGCCGAATTAAATCTCCGAAATTTTAATAACATATAAAAAAGTTTCGTTTGACAACAATGGTCATCTAGCCTGACAATTAAAAATGTCAAGGTACAAATCTAGAGCTGGATTACTTAAAAGTGAGTGAAAAAAGACTACAAACTGTTATCATTAAACATCGCAATTGGGCAGGTACAATATATTTTAGAAAATTTCTCTTGGCGGTTGTAGCTTTGTCATAAGTGGACGCCAAAAGTCCTTATCTATGACTAGGATAGTATCAACAAAATTGTATTTCTGAATAATTACGGTATCTTTATCGAAAATAGAATACAAATTATCAGACTATAGCAACATGCGTGCATCATTTGTGTAGCATTACAATTGATCAACCCACAAGGCAGCAAACAGCAGAATTTCATTCTTCCGTAGGCCGTTGAGGATCAGATAAATCTGAAATAGAGGACAGCACAATTAGAATTTAAAAATTTTATCAACAACGTTTGTAAGCGAATAGCGCGGAGAGGACCCTGAGAAATGTTTGGAGCCATTAGTATAATGTACAAGGACTAAGGACATTAAAGGTTAAAGAGGAACATGTTGCGTTTCCATACTGTGTTGTTTCTGTAGAAATTTTTAAAGAAAATCATTAACCACCTACTTAAATTCATTGTGTTTTTATGCTTTTATATCTACGGGTAGTGCGTTGAGAGCATTTGTGGCCCTGGAATAAGGATATATTTTAATAAGGGTGAGAGAAATTCACCAATGGAAGGCTCGTGGAGACATTGTGTACAAAGAAGTTTACATTTATATAGCGATTAAACCACAATTTTAGGAAATTATAAAGTGGGAGTCGTTCTCGTAAAACCTGATCTAGAGAGAAAACCTGATTTAGAAAGCAAGAGGCAATTTGTTATAGAGCAGTTGGAGGATGTCAAAATGAAGGGGCATATATAATAAACTTTGAATAAATTGTTTTTCCGGATAGTTTTCCACGTCTTGAAGCCTATTAAACGAACCAATTTGAAGAGCTTGGATATAACTTCGTTGAAGTGTAGTGAGAAGTCAAATGACTTAAAGAATTTGATACTTAAGTGTAGGAAATTATCGATAGATCATTTATCAAGAGAGAGCTTGATAGACGATAAAACTTTGGGCCAATGTTCATTAAACGAGTTTTTTCCGGGTTCAGTTGGAGGCCAAATTCGCGAAGTTGAGATTATAGTAAGGACAGCAGCTGAGCAATTGGTGATGCGAATGCGTCGGAGTTAGAAGGAAACTAATAGTTCCTACCGTGAAATGGGTATGTTTAAAACGCTTCATTTAACTATCCTCAACCTGCACATGGTAAAGTGATAGGTTGAACAGCAAAGGGCCGAATGCTGGACTCTGCGGAATGCCAGAAAGGTTAGAGTTTATCTTGCATGTCTAGTGCCGATTATTATAGAGATCAATGAAACAGAACAAATAAAATCTGTGATATTTTGCAATTAAGTTCAAATAAAACGCACCATTAAATTGACTAACACCAAGTCCATATGAAGCACGAAATCTGACCTGGTAATCGGCCAATCACGTTTTAACTTCCATGCATCTATTTCTATCCAATCAAAATTTATTTACCAAGTAATCACTTGCTATCGCATTTGCTGGCTACCCTTACTTTCTTAGTCACTGCCTGCGTTTACTGTCCACACCCGCTTTTTTCAAAAAGATGGTTCATTTTCACAGATTACCGTTGGTTATCTTATTCCAGCTAACTTGTTCTACCGTGCTTATTACAATTATTTGAACAAACCTGTTCGCTTAATTTATTCCACGGAGCTGTACGTTTGTTAGTCTCTTGATGTTACCTCAAATTACATCTTTAAGTATCGTCGTGGTACTCAAAATACATTTGTCATACCCTGCCTCTGATATATATTATTTGATGTCTATATGCATTACAACCCTTTGGTAAGGAAGTAAACATTGCTTCCTTTACTAATAACACAGTAATGCACAAATCAAAGATATTAGTTGTGGAAAATAGCCACTTCTGCACTGATATTCCCTTTATTCACGGTAGTTGCCTATGAAAATTACTAAAGGCACACTTTAAAGCACAACAGATTAACTATTTACTTATTCGCCTGGTTTATTTTTGCACAGCACACTACCTGACGCGTTACAATCTATAAGGAAACCGTATTAATTTTCGAGTGTGTTGTTCTAGTTATACGTTCATGTCACATATGGTTCTTACGTCCATTTCAACACGACTAGTGTAATAAATAACGTAGACAGTTGTGGGCGATTTAGCAGACTTCAGAGAGGATTCTGGAGACCACATGAAAATATATGAGCCTCGTGTGCCTGCCGAGACAGGTATGCCAATGAAATATTGACATGGGGAATACATGGACTCTTTGTCCATATTTATCAGGCAGCTGCAAATGTTTGTTTGCATACCCACTTTGATGGCAATGTAAAACATGAGTAGAGGAGACTGAATTAAATGTAAAACTCGCTTTATTTAGGTTTTGTTTGAGCCAAAAAATCTTATCATTCTCAAGCTTTTTATTTGACCAAATAAGACAAAATTTCATTTTTAATTCCCATCTACACAATGGCTGAATGTCAACATTTATTTTATCCATTTAAGGACATTTCAAATCACCAATTTTAGCTCTAAGAACCTCGTAACATTTTTCAGATGACACTAATTTCAAAGCATGACAGATTATAATTGCCTCATTTTGCTCTTTCCTAGTTTATTATTTTCTGTCATGATTTTCATTGAATTTGGAAAATTCTCCACAATTTGTTCAATATAAGTATACTGTGAATAATATTTGAATAAAATAACGGCCGTTTGTATAATATAATCTACTTATTCATAGTTAATATGTTTGTTGACTTATCTCTGAAAGATTTCCTTTTAACCAGGGGAGATTATTTTAACAGATTCTTAGTTAATCTGGTTAGTCACTCTTCGTTGATAGATTTCACTAAACCAGGGCAAATCTTTTAGGCAAATTTCAAGTTGGAGAGCCATATAGTTAAAGTTGTCTTAACTGCCATCTAATTAATTTAATACATAAATCGTTTTATTAAAATTAGTTGTGCGCAAAATAAAACTGATTTAATATCTGATCGTTGTGTCGCAAAACATGAAATTTCGACCAAAACAAATTTTTGCATGAAAATATTTCGTAACTATTATCTGAGCCTATTTCTCAATGACGAACACTTGAAATTACAATAAAAATATTACCTTTATAACCGAATTTAAATTTCAAAATTTATACCTTGATTATGATTTTAAAATTTATTTTAATTTAGGTTATTATTTATTGATTCTTAAATATTTACCCTGGCAGGTTTTTGTGAACGCTACATTTTAATTAACTATTTTCCTTCCAATCGAAAATGACTCATGTAAAAAAGTAAACGTAAACAAATTAGTCTGACGTATGCAAATAATAATTTGTATTAATAACTGGAGTCTTACTTAGTTGTACGTACGCATTAATGACGTTTGCTTAAATGAATACATTGCAGTTACAAATACACACACACGGCATTTTGTAATCCAGCGAAAGTCCAATTTTTTCTGAGATCAGTGTAATTTCCCTTAGATGAATGTACACGCGCATGTACTTTTATTTAACTGGATACTTCACAGTTACGGAAACGACCAGACTCAGATTCTCATTGTCGAATAAATATTATTTGTATTATTCCGATACTGGAATATGCCAACGCTACTTGGAACTCAATAAAAAATTGTTAAACGAACTAGAAGCCGCGATCTTGATATAAGGACCTGACAAATTAATTACTTACATATGTCAGTATAAACTAAGAATTGTATAGTGTAGAAAAGGCCATTCATCCAGTAGACTGTTTCGTCCTTATTGGGAACTCATCACGTACTGGCCAGAATTTGCCGCAGATAGGGCTCGAACCTGAGCACGTCTGCTTCGGAATCTGGTGCTCTAACCACTGAGCTATCCTGCCGCACACTACACTACACACAATTTTCAGTTATATTGTAGGAGGTTTGTAGCTATTGTAAGAGGTTTAGCGTGGTAGTTCTCTATTTAGTAATGTTATACCATTTCTACATATGCCTGGTAGCTGATATTGAGATCCGTGCTAATGATAAGTCCCCGACCTTTTTCTGATGGGTGATGTGAGAAGGCTAGGTCGAAGCATCATAATTTTATTGAAAACAATGTTGCAAAGCAAATTTAAATTCACTGTTAATCAAAAATAATATATTGTCAACAAAATTAACGGTCTCGTATAAAAATAGTCACAAAAAACACAATAAATAAATCCAGAATGTTTCGGCGGAATTAACATTTTGTGTGAATGAGAAATTATTCAAAATATATAAATCCAGAATGTCTTGGCTGAATCGTTAATCATTTTTATGTTAATGATTAAAAGAAAAAAGAAGATATAAATCGAGAATGTCTTTGCAGAGTTTTTGATACACATAAATTATATAAATCCTGGCTTTGATCGTTGTCACATAAATCCGCTGCATGTTAGTGGCGTATTGCGCGTGGGTGTGTTTTATTATTAAACAAAACCCTATTAAAATAGAATAGAATAGAATATCTTTATTTGGATTCAAACCTCACATATTCCATCAAATAATAAAATTGGAAAATGTACAATATATATAAAAAAATTATCACATCACATAAAATTGTGCAATTAGTCATATATAGATAAGTATATCTCACTAGTTGTACTATAAAATAAATCAATATCAGAAAGTTCGGCTGTAGAGAATTATAGATACATCATCAAAATAGGAACAATTAAGGTATAATTCGAGTGAAACATTATGCAAAAAATTGAGAACCATGACTAGCAATTGATTGTATGTATTGTTAACTAACATGATGATATAATGCATAACATTTCAATTTTAATAAAACAAAACTTGGAAATGAAAATCTCAAGAAAATCTGTTTCCGATAACAATTATCCTTGTCTTTTATTCAACCATGAGAAAGTATTATCATAATCAAAATAAAAAATATCAGCAGGATTGTAGACGTTTTCTAGTTCAGTAGATAAAAATTTAAAAGACATCTTAGCCGGAGGCATTTCTCTAAGCCCCTTTGGCAATTGGTTATAAATTTCGTAGATTTACGAGAAAGAGAATAACTTGCTCACAACATTCCCCACCAAAGGAGGGGTTATTGCCAAATGCCCAGATCTCGTTCCAACTTCATGACTCTTTCTTATCGGAGTCATATAGGCACCAGTCCACTGGTTCAGATGGAAAACTTTTATGCAATAGCACATCCTCCGAAACCACAAACATTGCAATGACACAAACTGTAATCTAGAGGCGTAAATAGTGCAAGAGATAGGACTAATTTGTTTCACAACTTTTCTCTGTACAGCTTCTATCTTATTGGACAAACCCTTTTTTAATGGATTCCAAGTAGCAACAGCATATTCTAGTATTGGTCTAATCCATATTATATACATTTTAAGTTTTATGTCATTCGATAAGATATTTCGATTTATTAGTGCCCATTAATTACAATTAAATTAGCAGTTCAAGAAATATCAATTAAAACTACTTGAAACTAGCAGAGATTGTTGCTAAAATCACAGTCAAGAGAAATATTGCGTCAAACCAGAATTAGCATATGTGACCTTAAGAAGAACTATATTTGTCGAAATTGAGCTTCGTTGGGTTGTAACTCGGAGCCGCGCGTTACAATATAATAACAAATGTAACTTGGTCAGTCTATTTGTCCTGTAAATAAAGCTCATATGGCATCCAATTACACCCAAAGTTCCAACTAACCATCCCCAATCTGTCATTACTGAACAGACGCCACACTACATAGGGAATTGGTATTGAAATGAACATTTAAATAATTAAAAGAACATTGGTTGCGCGGGCGTTGATAACAATTATTATAATCAAGATTGCGATCATGATATAGGTACCTGACCCGTTTCTACACTATACAATTCTTAATTTATGCTGACATATGTAAGTAATTAATAGGTCAGGTGCTTATATCAAGATCGCAAACATGATTATAATAATTGTTATCACCACCCGCGCAACCAATGTTCGTTTAATTATATAAATGTTCATTTCAACTCCACTTCCCTATGTAGTGTGGTGTCTGTTCAGTAATGACATATTAGGGATGGTTAGTTGGAACTTAGGGTCTAAATGGATGCCATATGAGCTCTACCTAAAAGAAAAATAGACTAACCAAGTTACTTTAGTTAGTATATAACTGAAAATTGTGTGTATTGTAGTATGCGGCAGGGTGGCTCAGTGGTTAGAGCACCAGATTATTAAGTTAGTGAGAACAGTAGATTTACAGAATATTTACAAACACTAGCAGTCTTTGTATTAAATAGACGTTCTAGACCGCAGAGTGTGAATTTCATAAAGCTGATCTCGAAAATCACTTCATTATTCAAGTTTATTAACAGGAAAAAATATAAAGTTTGTGATTCCGATTTATTTTAACATGTGCCAAATTGCTTGACATGTAGAATTATATATTGAAAAACGGCACTGTTATCTATTGAATAGGATTCTGTCTTTCAAGATAAACAGCAATCAGACAAAAATGATCAATAAATGTAATGACATAATTGAAAAATAGTTTTAGACATCACTAGATTTGACGGCTATATCGAAAATTATTCAAATGTCGTCTCTAATGCATATAAATGCAAATTTGCAGAAAACTCACGTTATGTTTCTAATTTTCCCAATACATTATGATGATTCAAGATATAATATAACGATTGATCTCTCGATCTTGGGTGAATATCTTGTCTGGTTATGATAAAAAATTTATGTTAGGAAACCAAAAACGATAGAACTTTTGTCAAAGTAATAAATTAATTAAATTAACTCTCATGGCACACTTAATGATGATGTGACAATTATGATATAAAGAAACGAATTTAAAGATCTTGCGGTTACTCTTCACTATTCGGTTTCTACATACATGAACGTCAAAAAAATAAAAGCAGTTAAAAAATGTGAAGATATTTTCCATTAAAACAGATAATAATGCCAGAAAATGTACAACTGACAGAGCCATTACATTACAAAAATATGTCCATTAAGTCTCATATGTCTTTATAATTTTGCAATAGACGTTACCAACAAAAGTGCGTCCTGTAGTAATATCTCAGTGTCTGCTACTTAGAATGTTGATATAATTCTTTAAATCAAATTTGCGAGCT